>JBBPCY010025949.1:0-10000 GCA_037974405.1 Brachyalestes nurse | reverse complement strand
ATGGTATACAGTATATATTGGTACAGGGTGTGGTTTTGCAGTATAAACTGGTACACTGTGTGGTGTACAGTATAGTAGTACAGTGTGCTGTATACAGTATTTACTGGTATAGTGTACAGTAAACAGTATATACTATTGCAGTGTGTAGTATAAACTGGTACGGTGTGCAGTATACAGTATATACTGGTACAGTATGTTGTATGCAGTATCTACTGCCGAAGTGAGTGGAATATAGTACATACTTTTATGGTATTCTGTATACAGTATATACAGGTACAGTGCACAGTAAATAGTATATACAGGTACACTGTTTAGTATACAGTATATACTGGTACAGTACACTTTATATACTGGTACAGTGTGTTGTATACAGTATATACTGGTGCAGTGTGTAGTATAAAGTGTACAGTAAACAGTCCATACTGGAACAGTAGGCAACATACATTATATACTGATACAGTATACATTATACAGTATATGCTGGTATATTGTACAGTAACTACTCATACAATGTGCTCTTTTTATTTCTTAACAGAAAATAAAACCATGTTTTAGTGTCAGCAGTAGCTGGTTTAGGTAATTATACAGGCTACAAGTGCTACATAAGCCTACTGTAAACACAAACATAACTTTACAGTGTGTTTACAGTGACTCTGGAATCCTCCGACTCTCACTGTGACTCAGAGAGTGTGTTCTGCTGCAGCTCCGTCCATCTTTACAGGCAAAACACTTGAGTTATGGGCTCAGATCCCTGGTTTATTTCAGCCTGAAAATCAGCCTGTGATAGTGGAGTTTATACAGACGTGCTCTTCCATTTAAGTCCTTCAGCAGCCAGACTGGGACTCACTGGGCCTCTGGAAAGAGCTTGAGGTGTAGATGTGTCCCACACACATGGTTCTGTTTACTTATTAACATATTAGAGAACAAAAGGCTGGACATTACAATTCAAATTCAGTGCATGCAGAACTGAACAAACGCCTCAGGCGCCTGCAAAAATAATATTTTAAAACTGTTTAGATGAGCAGCGATTGTTTTTCACATTAATACTACTAAATGTATAACATAGAAAAAATATTTTTATCTTTAGTATATCTGTGTTCTCTGTGGAAATCCAGTATTACTAGTTGTTTCCATCAGAAACCTGGTTTGACTCAATCAGTCCTTCATTAAATTAAATCAGGAGCTGCTAAACAATGGCTGGAGGAACCGAGGAGAAATCTGGAACCGAACCTGTGTTCTCCTCACCAGCTCACAAAATATCAACTACTTTTTTACAAACAAAACAGAAGGCTTTTGTACAGTACTGTAAATAAATATGAATACTTTTGCCAGTATTAGTGACTTTAGTAACTCAGGAGTAAAGATCATACCCATTTCCCGCCCTGATGTGGTGTCAGCTTTCACAACTTTCAGGCGTTTAAAACTCTTTTGACCAAAAGAGCTTCAAGACGTGCTTTAACGGTTTATTTAAAAGCTGCTCTTCAGTTTAAGGAAGGCACTTTGGTGAACTTGACCAAGCATTAACACATGGCTCTAATAAAAGGCGTTTTTTTATTACTTCATTGATTGATTCAAGTTTTATCTCTTCTCAACACATCTCTTTTCTCCTCCAATCTTGCCTTTTCTCTTTTCTTTTTTTGCTCTCTGCTCTTCCTTCCATCCTTTCTTTTGTTTCTTCTCACTCTTTCGCCCTCCTTTATGTACTATTGTGTACCATGTGCAATATTCTGCACAGTTTTTATCAGGTGCTAAATCATTTAACTATGTGCAATATCTTACTATTATGTGCAGTAGTCTACCATGTACAGTTTTTGCGTGCTAAATCATTTCATCATGTGCAATATCTTTGTATTATTATTAATATTATCATCATCATCATTATTATTTTATTATTATTATTATTATTTTTAATACTAATATTACTACTACTACTACTAATAATAATAATAATTATTATTATTATTATTATTATTATTATTATTATTGTGAAGTTGTCTTACCATGTGAAATATCACAATTTATGTCAATATTCTACTGATCTCTATCACAGCAATAACAGACTTCTAACCACCATTTGTGTTATTAGTAATTCACTTAACTGTATATTATTTATCTACAGTTTTTATTCCCCAGCATTTGTGTTTATTCTCTAGTGTATTGTGTATTTCACATAGAGTTTTCTGTTGGATTTATTTAGTCTTTATATTTTGTGTTGCACTTGTCTTTGTGTCTCAGTGTGTCTATGCAGTTATAACATAAGCAACTTCCTCCGGGATCAATAACATTTTCTGATTCCAACTTCTTCCGATCCCTTCTGTCCAAGACCAAGAAGGAGGGAAGTATGGAGAATGAAAATGTGGACAAGACGGCTGGCGGAGGTTCGATTACATCAGAACAACTTGCTGCCATACAGGACGAACAAGAGCTGAATGACATGGTGAGAGAGAGAACAGCTTGTTAATATCATTAACATCACCCTGCGTCCTTATACACACACACACACACACACACACACACATCGAGGCAGAGGCCAGTGCCTTTTTTGGGCTGAAAATGTGGGGCAAGTGTTCAATTACTGCAGTGGTGTGTGTGTGTATGTGTGTGTATGTATGTGTGTCCACGTGGTGCAAAGAAAAGGTCAAGTCAAAATGTGTTTCAATTTATCACACCTTAAACTTAGATGAGCTCAGTGAGGCTGGAACACTTCAAATCACACTTAAATAAACTCTTTATTAACCCTTAAACTGCAGCATTACTATTCAGTGTCTTCTATGAATTCATCAGTATTTACTAGGAATTATTCAGTACCTGCTATGAATTATTCTGGGCATACCATGAATAATTTGCTATAAAGTTTTCAGTATCTATTATGACTTATTTAGTACTTACTATGATTTTTTTAGTACTATGAAAATGAATTTTTCAGTATCTACTATGAGTTTTTCAGAAATTACTGAATGGGTGGGTGGTAGGAGCCTAGTGAGTAAAACACTTGCCTGTGAACCTGATGATCACAAAGTTGCAGGTTCAAACCCCCTCCACTTTCTACCGCTGTGTCCCTGAGCAAGACACTTAACCCTCAGTGTCTCCAGGGAGACTGTCCCTGTAACTAATGATTGTAAGTCGCTCTGGATAAGGGCGTCTGCCAAGTGCTGTAAATGTGTTGGGGATGTCACGATACCACTTGTGCCCAGTGGATCCATTATGGCAGGGGTGTCAAACTCCGGGCCAGGAGGGCTGGTGTCCAGCAGGTTTTGGCGATTTCCCTGCTCAGAAACACCTGGTTCTCCTCGAAAATTAATTGCCAGGTTTTGTGAATGTGTTTGAGTAGGAGAACCGTCAAACTATGCTGGACACCGGCCCTCCAGGACCAGAGTTTGACACCCCTGCATTGTGGAGTTCTGTACACATGGCTGAATCTCCAGCGGCTCTTTATGTTTTACACTGTTTGTGAGCAGGAGTCTGTATTTTAAGTGCACTATGTAGTGACCAGGGTTTCCTTTAGGGATGCAGCCCTGCTGCTCATCTCTGATACTGCTGTCCTCATCTGTGTGTTTTTCTTCACAGTGCGCTGATAGGAGTTCAGCATTCAGTGATGTTGTCCCAATACTGATACTTATCGACACACAATGAATTATCCATTAACTAAAATTAAACTATAGTGTGAGTTCTGAGAGTGAGAACTGACTTACAGATCATTAGAGGTTTACGTGTGTATATGTGTGTGTGTGTGTGTGTGTGTGTGTGTGTGTGTGTGTGTGTGTGAAATCTGATAGCTGGATAAGGCTGTGGATTTTGAGGAAAGAAGAATGATTCGTGCTGCCATGAGAGAACTGCTGAAGAAAAAGCGGGGTGAGTTGCAGGTCATATCTTGACAAGCAAGAAACTACTGACCAAACATGGCAATCAGCTCCACACACACACTGGTCATCTATTATCTGGGGCCTAAATGTGCATTTGAATGGCTATTGGCAGCATGATGGCCATTAACAACAGAAACAGTAGAAGTTTCTCAGTCTTGAGGGCCAAATCTTGTTGTGACATGTTTTTAGAGGAGCAGTAAGCTTGACAGGTTTGTTTATCAAGCACAGTTTGTGTGTTGTGACATGATGTTTATTGCGCGCCCCTTTCACGGACGTGTGTGTTTGTTCCTGTCTGGAACCTCAGAGCAGAGGGATCGTGAGCGGGCTGAGCGTCAGCAGGACCTGCGTCAGCGGGGTGTGTGTGCTGGACCCGGCCCAGCCGGACAGAGCACTGGCCAGAAACCCACCACTACCCCTAGCAGAACCCAGCAACAGACACACAGTGAGTTTCCTACACACTGAACACACTCACACCCACACACACAAACACCACGGCAACTACAAAGAGTCCAAAAGTATCCAGACACTTCTTCTAATGAGTTCAGCACTTTAAGAAGCCCTTGTTGCTAATACAAGCCAAACTACACCCGGGCCAGCCAGACAGAGTGCTGGCCAGAAACCCACCAATACCCAGAGCAGAACCCAGCAACACACACACAACGACTTTCCTACAGACGCTCAAACCACTGTTCAAAAGTATCCGGACAGTCCCTCTTATAAGTTCAGCATTTGGAGCCCTTGTTGCTGATTCAGTTTTGCTTTTGTCATCTCCATAGAAAAGCACTGAGAAACAGAATGAGCTCTTGCGCAGCCTAAGGTCACTACACAACACTTCTAGCTAAATACAGATTATTAAGCTTATTAAGAAGGGCTGTGGAGCAGTGGAACTGCGTTCTCTGGAGTGATGGAGCTCCATCCAGTACCTTTGGGATAAACTGGAGTGACGCTTGTGATCCAGAACACCAACAATGGTGTCCAGTTTTGTAAAACATGAACACTCCATAGAAATTTGTTGTTTGTTGTGCAATGCCATGTCAACAACATTTTGAAAATATGCAGCACCTCTGCTGGCCTTCACCCTCCTAGTGTTGGTAATCATGTTATTTGAGAAGACCTAGCTGGTGAACAACATTTGAATAATAACAACAACAACAGCAACCATAATAATAATAATAATAATAATAATAATAATAATAATAATAATAATAATAATAATAATATAAATAACAACAACAATAATAATAACAATGCATTTTATTCATAGGTGCCTTTCAAGACACTCAAGGACACCTTAGAACAGTGGTTCCCAACTTGGGGTCCGCGCCCTCCTTGGGGGGGGCACTAGAGGTCGCAGGGGGTGCACACAATTTTGTCTGCTCTGAGGTTACCAAACCGCTTTTTATTTTTTGCAAATAAAAGTTTGTAATGAATCACTTTATTCTTTCTGTGCGGGTAGGAGTTGGGGTTGGGGGGTCTGGCTTGTCTTGGACACAGGCAAGGGGGGCTTCAACGAAAAAAGGTTGGGAACCACTGTGTTAGAATACACAATAAAATCAGATATAAAGTCATATGCAACAATGTAGCAAGGCATCAATAATCCAACATGACAAAAAATATATACATATGTTAGCATACGTCTTGCTGAAGGTGTAATAGGTTCTATTAAAGGTTTCTGGTAATGAAATGTTCAGCTGTACTCTGAACCACCTGAAGTTTATGGAGGAAAACCAGAAAGGATAGAGTTACAGTAATCAATAATTAGTAAAGTAAATTCAAGTGGACCCTTATAGTCACGCACTAACACATCACACCACAGTACACAGTGTGAACAATGTGAAATCCTTTCTCTGCATTTAACCTCTTTACCAAGTGAAGCAGTGGGCTGCCACCAACAGGTGAGCAGTGTGTGGGAATGGTACCTTACTCAAGAGTACCTCAGTGGTGCCACTAGCAGTCTGGGGATATGAGATGTAACCAAAAGCATGTAGGAGTTGTAAGAGAACAATGTAGACAACCAATATTGCATAGATGAAAACATGCAGACTGGGTGATATTATTGAAAATGGTTCATAGTGTAAGGTAACATCAAACCCAAACTCTTAACCAGGGGAGAGAACCTGTAACATTGACAATAGCCAGAGAGAAGCTCTCAAGTTTGGCCAAAATAGCTTTCGTACATATGAAGAGAACCTCAATTTTATCCTGGTTAAGTTTCAGGACGTTGAAAGACAACCAAGATTTAATTTCCAGTAAACAGTCAGAGTGGGAAGAGGGTTGAAGGATATAAGGATAGAAACAGTGGAACTAAATACTAGATTTCCCAAAGATGAGGTCAAGAAGGTAAATAATAAATAGCAGGGTGCCTAAAACAGAGCCCTGGTGAACACCACTGATAACTGTGCCAATACTGTAATCTGATTTGTTTTTCATTTGTAACAATGGAGTGCGACCAGAGAGATATTGTTTCCCAATTTGACCAAAAATGTGAGAGAAAATGATGTAGTTTTAAAACTGACGGCAGCCTTATTGTTCTGTATCAGAATGTTCACTGAAAAGGAGTGAGGTCTCTCTACCTCTCAATTCATCTCCTGTTCATTCATTCTTTTGCCTCCTAAATGTCTTTACTCCATCTTCATTCTGTGTTTCATTGATCTGGTCGATCTTGTTTTCTTCTCCCTGATTAGGAGCAGCCCAGACAAGGTCTCCAAATCCATCATCAGCAGGTTCTTCCCCGAAGCCCCAGGAAAGGTGAGAGTTTTACAGTGGCTGAAACACTGCAATCAAGAAAAGTAGTCAGTGCTCTTGAATAGTTTATGATTCCCACTCAGAGTTTCTGAAGGCCTCTGGCTTCTCCAAGGGTGTTTTTCCACTGCATGATAGAGATAGGGAGAAGATATTATAAAATAACACTGAAAGAATAAAATAAAAGAACTGACCCAAACCTGCATCAAAGAAACCCGCAGTTCTAGTTCTAGTTCATATCTGTCTGAGAAAAACAGAACCATTTGTAGCATTCTGAACTCACGCACATACAAAAATGTTTACACTTAAGGTGTTTTCACATATCATCCTCTGGGTGTCAGTTCTTGTTCTGTTCTTACTTTAGTTCCTCATCCACCCTGCTGCCGCTGTCTCTTCACGTTCCCCATGCTTGGGAATATTTTTCTACATAAGAATGGATGGTTAAAAGCACACCAAACTTATACATTTCCAACAAGGATCTATGCTACTATTTTTCTTCACTGAAACTGATAGGCAGCAAGAATCCTGCAACTTGATAGAGAAAGTTGATCTTGACAAGAATCTCTAGGTCCCTTTAATTAATTAATTAATTAATTAATTAATTAATTTGGTTTTCATTTTTAAATTATTATTATTTATTTGTTTACACTTATTTTACTTTATTTCTTTACTGTCTTTTACCTGTCATCTCATTTCTGCTTGTCCGATGTATCACTGAAATTGTAATGATTCCCGATGTGGTCTCTGAGTTCGTTTGGCGAGTTCACATTTATGCAAAAAATGCTGACTAATCTATCTTAAAGGATGAAATGGACTAAGTGAGAAAACACCCTTACATTTACATTACTATTTATGTAGAGTCAAACCTCAGATTTTCTTTGTTTTTGTTTAGCCTGTGCACTGAAGCTTTAGCTACATTAGCTTACTACTGCAACATGAGCCATGCTAAGAGTACGTTTCTGTCGTATGTTTTTCTATGCTCACACACACACACACACACACACACACAAATGTTTACAGTTACAAACAGAATATAGAATCAAACACTGTCTGTTTTTTTCTGACAGGTACGAAAATATGAGAAATACAGTACACTAGTCTTATGGCTTGTCAGATGTGGTGCAATCCACTTAGAAATTTTGGCTTTCCAGGATAAAATTCGAGAAGGAATGCCCCCTAAAGACCTTACCAACCCCCGCTTAGGGCATCATCAGTAGTAAGAGCTGCAGTAAAGAGTTTTTATTATATGGGGCAGTTGGTGGCCGAATGGTTAGGGAGTTGCCCTTGCAGTCAGAATGTTGTGAGTTCAAAACCCAGGACTGCTAGTGGCACCACTGAGGTACCCTTGAGCAACACTGCTCCCTATTTGACCCTCGTTTTTGGTATCCTTACGCTTCACTCAGTGAATGGATTAAATGCAGCGAAAAATTTGGTCCTCACACACTGCTCCCTGGGCGCTGTGTTCCTGGCTGCCTGCTGCTTCACTTGGGTGAATGGGTTAAATACAGAGGATGAATGTCATGCTGTTCATACTGTACTGTGTTCACATTGGATAAATGGATACTTACACTTTTCAACATTCAACGTTTTCAATGTTCTTTTATGCTATATTTATACTTTATATTTTATATATTCTGTTGACCTTTGTTTATGATAAGGGTATTCTATAGCAATAAGCTTGACTTGACTTGACAGTTTAGCGAGAAAAGCAGTGTTTTGAGTTTGAGTTTGAGTGTAGAATGCGTTGACTGCTAAATACGTTAGGAACTGGAAGGTGAAGTCATTCTGTGCCATATTTTTTATTAAACTGTGCATCCTTGTTTCCATCCTTGTTCCTCTTTTTCCTGCATGCAGCTCGGCCCGTGCTCCAGCTGTTGGGGTCAAAGTGCATCGTGGCTCAGCGCTTGGAGTTCCAAACACCAAAGACGTCAAACAGATGCTGCTGGACTGGTGCAGAGCCAAGACCGAGCCATATGAGGTGTGTGTGTGTGTGTGTGTGACTAATATCACCTCTACAGTAAAGTTCATTAGTGTTGTGCAGCTTTACATTCGATTCATATTACATAATTATTTGCATGTTACATTACATAATTATTTGCATGTTACATAACTACATACGTGCACATCATCTGTTATAATTGATTATATAGTTAGTTATGCAATGAATTATATTCAGTTTACATTCTTTATTAATGGGTTTGAACCCATGTGTATTACTTTTATTGTTTAAAATGTTAACAACAACATGGCAAAATGTGGTCTTTCTCTCTGAAAAAGGGTGTGGACATCCAGAATTTTTCATCCAGTTGGGCGGATGGCTTGGCGTTCTGTGCTCTGGTGCACAGGTTTTTCCCTGAAGGCTTCGATTACTGTACGCTAGACCCATACGACCGCAAGGCAAACTTTGAGAAGGCATTTAAAACCGCAGAGTAAGAATTTTTATACATAAACATAAACATAAACATATGTTATATATGCTTACACATAAATATAAAAACACACACATATATGTATATAAATATAAATCGATAATATGATATATACATAATGTATACATGTTTGTATATATATATATATATATGTATGTATGTATATATATATATATATATAGACACACAAAGTATATCTCTCCAAAAAGGTAATCCTGAGGTTTCTAAAGTCATTTTGAATCATTTCTATTGGTCTGAACAACACTAAAATGTAACACTGTGTAAAAAGCAGCTGAATTATATACAAAAATGAAAAAAGATTAATGTAAACATGTAAAGTGTACAAATTGAATGTAAATGTGTTTTTTAGGGTAAAATAAACTCCAGTGTCTGTCTGTAAATACCAGCATCCCGTGCGTGACAGCAGCCTGTGTGATTGTGTGTCTGTGTGTGCATGTGACCTGTCCGGGTGGGTGCATGAGTATTGACATGTGGGTGTCTGTGTGTGTGTCTGTGTCTATGTGTGTGTTTGTGTGTGTGTGTGTGTGTGTGCGTGTGTGTGTGTGTATGTGAAAAACTGAGAGCACACAGCATCCATATGTAAATACCAGATTCCAGGTGTATCTAATGTACTGAGCCTGGTCTGTGTGTGTGTGTGCGTGTGTGCGTGTGTGTGCGTGTGTGTGCGTGTGTGTGGGTGTGTGTGTGTGTGTGTGCGTGCGTGTGTTTGCGTATGTGCATGTGTGTATGTATTTTTTACATTTTTTAATCCAGTTTTCTGCTCACTCGTGGTCAGTTCACACCCATTAGCACCCGCCCCCCCAATCACATGATGCTGGATCGAACTCATTTGCGTATGTGAATGTGAACTGTTGGACTGAGTGCATGGCTATTGATGTGTGTGTGTGTGTGTGTGTGTGTGTGTGTGTGTGTGTGTGTGTGTGTGTGTGTGTGTTTAGACGGCTG
>JBBPCY010025910.1:0-14490 GCA_037974405.1 Brachyalestes nurse | reverse complement strand
GCAAGACCAGCTCTGTATTGCCCCAAGTTGAGGAAACAGTCTTCGGCGAAATGTTTGGCGCAGACATACAATTTTTTGGAAGTCGTGTCGGCATATTTCCAGAAAAAAAAAAATTAACCCACTGGATCTTCAGAAGCTTGCGTGAAGGAACTGAAAAAATACATTTGCGCTCATTTTTACATCTAAGCACTAAGCAACTGCCATGCTTTGCTCGTCTGCAAGCCATGGCTGTGGGTGAAACAAATTGTTTAGGCGAGGGTCGAAATTCTCTGGGCGGGCAAAGAACGAGACAGGGGAGGGATCATTTCCCTTTATGTCGACATAAGGGGCTAAATTCCAGATCGGGCCATCTGAGCTGTCGCTCTCTGAACGGTGAAGCAGGATGATCAAAGCATGCTTTACACATATCGCCATTTCTAGCCACTGCAGGACCATAATCAGGCTAGGGGAACTCGTATTAATGTTTCATGGTTTCGGGTTGCTTATTAAGTAAGGATCAAGGCAGCCATTCAGATAGGAGATCATTTACATAAGTCAGTCTAAAAAGTACAGCAGTCAAAAAGATGTGTTTAATTCTAAGATAAGTTGGAGAATAGTCATGTAAAAAGAATTATGACTTATCATATATCATTTTTAGAACAATTTGGTACAAAAAGCACATAGTTTTAGAAGTAGACATCGGGGAAAATGTAAGGATATTATTTAAACTGTACATTTAAACTATATATTTTATTTAAACTGTACATTTATTATGAAAGTCTCAGATTACACCTCCTTATTGGCGCTCTGCCAATAAGAATAAATAGCTGAATACTCGGATCTCCACCCTTTTTCTAATGTCTCCACCTTCCCAAATATTTCCAATAGACAGAGTTCAAATTATGTCCTTATTTTCTTTGTTTCACACCTTGTGTAAGCACCTATCACATGGGCGTTTTATGGCTTGTGCAGAAGCCCCCACACAGTTCACAGTTGGTTCAAAGTTTCCTGATTCCTACAATTGTATGGGCGCCAGTAATCACTAGTCTGTGCCAATGATTTCCTGTAACTTTTTGCTAGTCAGGTTTTCCCAACTTAAGAAGTGTCAGCACAATTTTCACAAAAGTAGAAAAGGCCTAAAAGCAATCAAATTCTGTTCACCAAATGGTGACCACAGATAGAGGCCCCCTGTAGCTTCTAAAACTAAATAAATGCTTCATGGACTTTAATGGGGGTGAAAACATACCATATTAATTAGCCTTTATCATTAAAATCTTTATCAAGAGGGGCTTCAGAAACTCAGGTAGAGTGGCTAGAATTTCAATGCAATGATGGCAATAGCAGGGTGCCAGAAGCCTAGGCTTGGGGATGTTTAGTAGTGGCCCATAGGACTTTCAAGCTTATTAACACTTGGGAAAATATATTTTTATAGATTACATGAAGATACTTAAAATCCCATGATTGTTACATCTGAACACTTATTAGTCAGTCTTTGCCTTTATTATCTGCTTTTTTGTAGCAATATTGTCCCCCTAAAATCATTTTTGTAAATGTGATATATAAGTAAAGAACCCTTAGAAGGATTCATATAATATAAAGATTTCTTTTGCAATTTAGGGGTTTATTCAAGAGCCTTTACATCACATGGGGTGGCACTTTAAAAAGGTTCTTCACACTTGCTCACATTTATTTCAATAACTAATATCTTTTGAGAATCATTCACTTAAATGCTCCTGAGGAAACAAAAACTGGTTCTTCTGTAGCATCACACAAAGTCAGCTGGGAGTATCACACAAAGCCTACATTTCAGAGATGTTTTTACCCAGTTGTCTGGCCATAACAATTTGGCCCTTGTGAGAGTCACTCAGGTCTTTACATCTGTCCACTAGAAATTGTGATGGAATAGTCCTCTACATTTACAGTTAAAGAAAAGGTAGCTTCTACGCATGCCAGTCAGCACTTGTATTAGAGTCTGAATTTTGAATCTCAGTGAACCATTTGAAGTTATTTCAGCACAAATCTGGTTTGCAGTTGCTCTACCTTGATTCCTTTGCCTCCTTTCCTCTCTCTCCTCAGTCTAATGGTCCTATGCAGAATCTTGTTGAATCACAGATCAGGAAGAAGCTGGACTCCCTACTGAAGGAGACTCAAATTGGTGATAAGGAGGACACGGACAGCTTCTCTATCCGAGCACTGCTCAGAGCTACACATGAGGGCCTGCACAAAAATCTGCGCAAGGTAACCAATCCTGGCATGCACATTCCAGTATATGAATGAATAGTAGTTATGGGTTCCATCACTTTTAGAATTAGGAGTGTAGTGGAAAAACACTAATACCATATACTTCCACAAACTAGACTTTGGAGCTGCACCTTTCTTGTAAATCCATTGTACTTGACCAGGAAATATTTGGGTGTTATATTTGGGCACTCATAGAACAGCAATAACACTGATATTGGAAGTGTCTTGGTAGGATGTGTGGCACTGAAGTAAGCATCAGGTTGAAAGTGATCCACCACCCAAAAATACTGAACTAAGAGCAGCTCTGTGCTGATCACTGATGAAAGACTAGTGGATGGCTAACACAAACTGGGCAACAGCAAGCTGGCTATGGTTTCTTTTTTTTTAGGTGGAGCCACTAGTGTAGGCCAGTTTTCACCACCTTATGTTTTAAAACCTAATATAAATTCTCATTAAATAAATTGTTTGACTAAAAAAGATGTTTAGAGTTCAAATTTTGCTTAGTTTAGCGCTGTAACTAACGAGTGTAACTAACTTTAGAAGACAGTAGTCACCCAAATCTAATTCCAAAATACAGTTCTGTTCATCATTTCAGATCTATTTAACATGCCTTCATATTTTTACATCTTCCTATAAATGTGTGAAATCCTTGTAAGTGTTGAGAACTACCATAATATTATACATCTGCACCCAAAGCATTTTAATATGACTGACAGTGACAATTTTTAACATTAATGTATAAACTGAAGGGCTGCAATGAGGGGGCTCTGAGAGCAGATCTGTAACACTCTGTGCATAGCCAAAAATAATGCATAGCCGAATAATGCATAGCCAAAAACCGCAGCAGCAGCATCACTTTTTTTTACCCTATATTTCACAACTGCCACCTCTCTTCTTCCTATAATTAGAACTGCCACTCCCAGGACATCCATTTTAATGAGGTATCAGGACTTGCACTGGGGGCGTTTCTCTTCCTGTGGCGTCTGCGTTATCTAATCTGTTTCTTCTCAGGGTGTTTGTGTGTGTGTGTGTGTGTGCGCGCACGCGCGCGCTTGTGTTGTCTGAAACATGAAATGTGTTTCACTCCTCTGCGTCTCTGTCTGTAAGTGTACTATTGCCAGTGTTGGGCAAGTTACTTTAAACTGTTGGGCAAGTTTTAATTAAACTACTGATTACTGATTATTCCCTTTAAAAGTAATTACTAATGTGTAATGTGATTATTTCAAAAATAATTAGTTACTTTACTAGTTAGATTACCAGTTACTTCCCCACCCTATAAAGAAACTCCTAAGTCAGCTCAAACACACCTTATTACAGTGTTACAAACCTACGACCGCTCACAATAATGTTCTTGCCTTTAACCAAGATTAATTTAAAGTAATGGCTATATTTCCAGCTACTGAATGCGTACCTCTTGCTCTCCATGCTCACTCTGTTTTGTTTGAGCTGGTGTCACATGCATGTAGGTCTCCCGTAGATAATTTGCTGGCCGCTGACAGGTTACTGTGAATTATTATTTCTGTTTTTACAATATACGTTATAACACTTTTATTGGTAATGCAGTGGTAATATGAAGTTACTTGAAATTGTAATGGTAATCTAATTATCAATTTTAAAATTATAACGCGTTAAATTACTACGTTACTAAAAAAAGTATTTCATTACAGTAATGCCTTACTAAGTAACACGTTACTGCCCAACACTGACTATTGCCAAAAGTATGGGAATGCTTTTCCCATTTCTCTTATTTTTTTCCCCAGAGTTTATCCCTCCCTCCTTAGAGCTCCCCCAATCACACGATGCTACCAAGCTGGGTGGGTGAAGGCTAGCATGTGCATCCTCTGAGACATGTGAAGCTCCCTCTGATCCCTCTGCTACCAATGTAATGTCACTTGACAGCTCATCTTCCAATTGTGATACGTCAACTAACAGATGTCCTTTTTGGGAGTGGGGGGTGGGAGGTTGTGGCATCCACTTGTGATCTATTGTGCTCTGAAAACATTTTAATAATTGAGCATCCTTTCCTCACTTGTGCAAAAATTCAGACACCCCTAATATAGTGAAATGTTTTGTTAAATGTTAAGTACTGTCTTCTATAACATTAAAGTTACATAAAATCTAAATATCTTAATTGATCTGAAAAAAAGCCATATTAAAATATTTCTCCACAGAGGGTATGCTAATTTACTATCACTTATAGGAAATTATCAAAACATATAATTTGACCAGATGTACATAAACTTTTGCATATGACTGTACTACAAAAATAGCAAATGCATAAAAGAAAAGGCCAAACCTGTTTTTGTGTACATAAAAACAGGGAAGGGAGATTTTGTTTATAGTCATTTGGTTTAACATTTAAATGATTGCTAAATATTTTTATGTGTGATATTGTTTTCCTATCTGTCCAACTCCTTTGTGAAACTGTGTCAGAAATGCACACATTAAGAAAAAGAATGGCAGTTTGGCTGTAACTAGGAAAAAGCTGTGTTTGTCTCCAGATATACATATTAATCTGGATTTGTCCTTTGTAGTGAAAGATCACTGTGAGAATATCTTCAAACTCAAATGCCTTTATTAGCTGAAATTGTATTTAACAACTCTTGCCAAGCAATAAGAATTCAGTATATATTATAAATATTTTGTAAATATGATCACACAAAGGGCAACTAGTATGTAAAAATAAAACAATACTGGAACATTCTTTAGTTTTGCTGTTGAAATGAACGCCAAATATATTTCCACTTCTTAGAAATAACAAAAACAATACTGGGCAGTGACGTCACTCTCCACCCTACTTCCTCCAAATCGCACAAAACTGGCGTCGTTCGTTTGTGCCGGTTTGTGCCAGTTTGTGCCGCTAAAATAAACATTGCATCTAATTCTCTTCCTTAGAAATAAACAAGCAGGGTGTTTTATAGCATATTTTACAGGAGCTCCTGCATATTTACACTGCACTTACAGTGTATAAATACTATTATGAGATTATTAATAATAATTAATTAAAAGAACAGAAATATTAATTTAAATTCTACATGGTTTTGGGGAATAACTTGGGATCGCCGGGGGCTAGAATGACAAATGGGGGGTCATTGGAAAGGTGTCACCGAGCCCTAACTGTTCAGTGTCACGTTTAGAGTGCGAGATATATTTTTCATATTTAACATGGAGGATTTAAGATCACTTAAGGTGAATCCTCCATGTTGGTGAGGGGATATCACAGCCAGTAGTAATCACGGGGCGTGGCCAATTAGCACCGGCACGGTGTCCCAATGCATAGCTCCGCAGCGCGACCACGCAGACACTTCAAACTTCACAGTTAGACAGGGCTCCCCGAGACCTCTCCAACGACGCTCCATTTGTCACTCTAGCCCATGGCGATCCAGAGTTATTCCCACAAAACCACGTAGAATTTAAATTCATATTTATGTTCTAATTTTTTCATTATTAATCTCATAATATTTATACACTGTAACTGCAGTGTAAATATGCAGGAGCTCCGTGTAAAATATGCTATAAAACACCCTGCTTGTTTATTTCTAAAGAAGAGAATTAGATGCAATGTTTATTTTAGTGGCACAAATGAACGGTACCAGTTTTGTGCGATTTGGGGTGGAGAGTGACGTCACTGCCCAGTATTGTTTTTGTTATTTCTAAGAAGTAAAAATATATTTGGCGTTCATTTCAATGGCACAAATCGAGCACAAACGAATGGCACCTTTTGGCTAGATTTAGACGATATGGGGTGGAGAGCTACGTAACAGTCCCAAACAAGTATTTTTCCCATTATATTAAAGAAGGGCTCGGAGATACCAGATTTGTTTTAATGGCACAAATGGGCACAAATCGAGCACAAACGAATGGCACCGGTTTGGAAAGATTTGGACGGCATGGGGTGGAGAGTGTTGTCACTGCCCCGAGTTGTTTTTATTTCTAAGAAGTGGAAATTTGACATTCATTTCAATGGCTCAAACCGGTACAAATCGAGCACAAATGAATGACACCACTTTTGTGTGATTTAGATGAAGTGGGGTGGAGAGTGATGTTACAGCTCCGAAAATATTTTGGTTATATCTAGGGAAGGAAAACAGATAGTGTTTGTTTTAACGGCACAAATGGGCTCAAATTGAGCACAAACGAACTGCGCCAGTTTAGAGCGAATGGCATAGTTTTGGTGATTATTTCTTTTTATGGGATGCCAATTTCATGGAGGTGTGTTTAACGCCAAAATAATAAGTAATTTATTGCAATAAATACCACAACCAAAGACAAACTAAACCAAAATGATAGTGTAAAAGCCAGTAATGCGAAGTAAGTGCATGGATGCGTGGACAATGTAGTGAAGTGTGTTGGATGCAAGAAAGCAAATGGGAGGAAAAAAGAAAGCTCCGATGGGCAATGGGGTAGAAGTGGTTTTTAAGGAGGTGAGGACACCAGGCCCAGGTGTCACCAATTCCACAAATGGGCTGCAGCCACACCTACAGGGACGACACACAAAACACAGAACGAGACAATAGCAGCCAAGGCCAACGGACCATCACACCACACAATGTTGGAAACAGGTTGTCCAAGACTGCAGCTGGGCACCCCTGAGCTACACATTGTGAGCAGCACTACAAAACCAGATTCCAAGTGACTTAAACTTGTTGAGTTGTATGAAGTCGACACTAATGCATCATGGTTGAACATACAGTTATGAGGTTTTTTTCTGTTCTATGATTTGCTATAACAGAGCGTGTGTGTGTGTGTGTGTGTGTGTGTGTCCATTTTCAGAATTCCAAAGAGGGTTTGAAAAAATCACACAGTCGATCCTTCATCAGCAACCTCAAACAGAAGGTGAGTAACATCATCTGTAGGTTTCCATTCACCATTCTGATTTGAATTTGAGCAAAAAAAATGTTTTCATATGAACTATATAAAAGAATAAAAAAAAAAATCTGTTAAACACTTCTGAGAAACTCAGCCCAAATTTGCAGACCCGTCTGTAATGCTGAGCAGCCTCTTGTTGGTCTTTTATTTCATTTAATGATCATTTTACATTAGAGCTTGAAGACGAAATGCAATAAAACGTACTGACTCAAGATCAGTCTGATATCACTGCTCTGTTTTTCCTTTAAAAATAAAAAGGGATGTCTTATTTTTTTCATCAGTCCACTATTTGTGTTATCTTTGTGTTAACACAAAGAGTGGTCTTTGAGTTATCTAACAAATGTATTTCTAACATAACTTATCATGTTGATCAAATCTACAACCATGTATCCACCGCAATCAAACATTAAGTTTTATAAGAATTACTTCTGTGAAGCTTTTTAAATCTAATGTGCCAAAATATGCATGAAAGCACCTCATTAGAAAGCCAGAATAACTGAATATAACTGATGTGTTAAAAATCCATTTTTCCAATTTTCTACTGATCCCAGATGTAATTTGATCAGCCAAGACATGTTTAAAGTCCAAATTTGCTTATTTAGTTTATAACTATAAGGCTAATGTTGCTAATAGTAGAAGTTAATAGTCACTCAAATTGTGACTGCTCCCAACCCACTCTAAACACATCAACGTCGTTAACGTAGGTTTGTGGATGTGCTTTAGGACTCAGCATGACTTACTGTGAGCTATAAACATGAAAACTTTACTGTGTAGCTGCAGCTGCTTCAGGCTCTGTTTTCACAAACAACTTCAGTAGCAGGAGTGCTGATCTGAGGAGAACTGTCTGAAACAGATGTCTGTCATGTTGGTTTTTTATTTAATTTTACAGCTCACAGTAAGTCTCACTATGTTCTGATGAGTCTGCTTCACCTTCATGAGGAGCTGGATTTAGTTTGAGCAGTAAATTTTGTGGATGTATTTACAGGAAAAGAAGTGGCTGACTACTTTCTTGTAGTGTTTGTTAGATACAATCATCTTCGCTCCGGTTCCAAACTGAAGGAGTAAAATTTGTACACCAAACATGTCTTGGCTGATTTCAATTCATCACATTTCTTTAGGGTTAAAGTTTCACACACAGTACCAGTAATCTGCATGAAGCTCTTGCGTATCAGTGTGTGTAAGTAAGGAAGTACTTACGTGCAAATCCCAGTGCTTACCAAATAGGTGCACAGGGTATACTTTTACAACTGTGCACCAAAAATAATAATATAGCCTTCCAATCTTCTTTTTCTCATCCTTTTTATTTTTTTATGCCCTTATTTCAGTTTTATATTCCCTCTATCCACTCTCTCTCTCTCTTTGCTGTTGCAGTGTGAGTTTGGGTGGTCATGGGATGGGACTTGAGTTTATTTTGCTCTGAGAGCTGAGAAAGCAGCTGAGGGGCCATGCGAGTAATCACTATGGAACAGATGCTAATGAAGTGCCAGTCATGCCGATCAGAGTCTGTCAGTGCCCCTCTTCATGCATATTCACTCCCAATTAGCTATGACTCGCACCATTTTTTAAATGCTAGCAAAATATATGTGGAGCAATAATGAACCACAGGGCTAATTATAATGTTAGTAATGTTAATGTTAAAATGGCTAGTTTTGCATCAAATGACTGAGTGACTTTGTCCTTTGTTTACATTGCAACAGCTTAATTATGAAGAAATGATAAATGTTAAATTTTAAAGACCCCATTAAGTCCGAGGATTAATAAATAACTAAAAGTAATGAATTTCAGATCCTTTTGTTGAATGCTTTTTATTGTTATCTTGTAATAAAAGTTAAATCAATAATATACAATGATCCTTATTATTATTATTATTATTATTATTATTATTATTATTATTATTATTATTATTATTATTATGATTATTATCCGTTATGTCTTTATTTACCAAGTGGCTCACAAAAGCTGTGTTTGAGGAATCTACAGCATCTACAGTAGCATACAACGTGAAGACAGTTTTGCCAATTTTTTAAGGACAGTTTTGAGAATGGGTATTTGAGTACTTGTTCAGTATGGGAATGATTATTTGAGAATGAGTATTTGAGTACTTATCTATATATAGTTATAGTTATCTATAAAATGCCATTTGGGCCAGCCTCACAGCCAAGACATGTTTGGTGTTTGGAATTGACCTTTTTAGTTTGGCAATCTGTAAAATGCACAAATGCTACTACTACTACTTAAGTGGACTAAAACATGTTTTGGCTAATCAGCAACATGTTGGATGAAGAGAAAATGTGCAAATTTAATTAATTATATGGTAGAGTTTACTGCTCTGAGAACAGTGTGGCAGTGTGAATCTAATTCAGAGTAATGGTGTTTGCTTGGATGGTCTTTCAGATGATTGCAGACTACTGATGTCTGATTATCACTATTATTACTGCTTTATGTCAGTCACGGTTTAAGAACCCAGATAATAACTGCTTCAAACACCAAAGGAAATAATTTGTAATCTATTGTTTATATTGAATCTTGTCTTTTGACTGGAGCGATAAGGAAATTTCTTGTATGTGTGTGGTTCTTTCCAAGAGTTCTACATGCTGTCTTTGTAGATTTGATCACTTGGGCTTCTATAGTGTGCAGTGTGCTGCCCGGGTTCATATTAAGGCATCTTGTTTTCATTCTGCTGCTTTTTGTCTAGGCTGAATGTATAGAAGGAGGTCATAGATTAGCATGATTAATTGTGCATTAATCAAGGAGCCTTGATCACTGCAGTCAGTTAATGGAGAAAAAGCTCCAATTAATGATTTGTTTTCAGCTAGTGCATGCCCGCACTGACTGAAGTGTTCAAGGGTGAATTATAGAAGCAGTGCTTAGCAAGTGTCCCCACAGAGAGGACACTGACTTTGACTGTGCTGGTCTGTGACATTTGGACTTTATAATATTTGGACTCTATAGTTCTAGTCCAAATAAGTGCATCAATAATAATTAGCCTATTTAATGCATAACAATATTGCCTAAACTCCTAACAAACCTGTGTGTGTATGTGTGTGCCTCAAATTACACAAATGACTGATTATTAAGTGATCTGACCTGAAATAGCATGCTTATGTGGTTTGTAATACTGTATGACACACTGTGATTAATAGAAAAACAAAAGCACAGACAAAATTCAGGTTGCTGTCACGTTTCCCTTTCTCTCCCAGATGAGGGCAGGCGCTTAGGCAGACACCCATGTTCAAAGTTTCGTTTTATTTTCAAAAAGGGCAACACAAAAGGCACGAGGGCCAGTAAACCAAACAAAACACTCTTTAAACCAAAAGGAGATAGGAGAAACGAAACCCTGGTTACTCTGACCGAGGATGATGGGGAACATCAAGGTCTACTATACACAAACGTAAATACATAAAAACCAAAACTCATCCACCAATCACAACAAAGCTCATCTTTTCTCTGAGCACCTCGGCAGCTGAAACTCATACTAAACAAACTTACTGCCAGTGGTGCTCAGAATTTCATAATAAGAGTTTAACACAAAACATTACCAAACTAAGAAAAGACGGCCTCTAGTGGCCGCTGACCAGGCATGACAGTTGCTGTTTTTGTGTGTGTAGATACATTTGCACAAGCCACATTTTTAATTGGTTTGATTCAGCAAATTGTGCATTAAAATGTGCTGAAATGTGCCGTCTGTACAAGGTGTTTCAGTTTTAACAATTTTCATTTGAACAGAAGTATCATTTGAAGAAGTTTGGCCAAATTATACATACAGGAGGTGCAGCAAGTATATTTTTTATGACAGATTCCTGTTCTAATTTGTTTATAGGAAAAGTCCCTGAGTGTTTATTTTTGCTAGAGATACGCCGATCCGATATTCTGTATCGGTCCGATCCTGACCTAAATGACTGGATCGGAAATCGGGAAGGAATAAAAAATGTTATCCGATCTGTTAAAAAATACGGAAAATAATGTCCCGTTACTTTTGTCCGAGGTGAACAGTGTAACTCAGGCTCATTTTATACTTCAAAAGTTAGCCCCTTCACCCCCAGGCTAACATAGGTCTAAAGTGCTATGTCACCATGGTAACAGCAGAAAAAGAGCAAAAAAACAGAGGAAGAGATCGCTCATAATGTGTGGTTTGTTGATGAATTTATGGAGAGAGCTGTAAGACGGGAGAGTTTTCAGGGATCGCACTAACCCACAAGGAACGAAATACTTTATACTGTAGTGACCCGCCAGTTAAACAGACACTGGACTGATTGAGTTCAAACATTTTCTTTTATTAATGTTCTCTGTAACAATCGAGTTGGCCACAACTCACGGCACTAAAAACCTGAATCAGTAACTTCTCTGTCTCCTGCTCTCTCACTCACTCTCCAACTGCCCAAATGCACGCACGTACGCGCACACACACACACACTCTCTCACACTCCCCCTCCTATACTTCATCTAACCCCAATCTCAACACAAACAATACAAGTGCAAAAGAACAGAACAACAAACAATTCACATTTTAACACATAACTTAAATAAAACCCAATAACTAAGTTCACCACAATACTTTCATCCCTGGCGACAGCAAGATTTACACTGTTAACGGATGTGGTAATCTTTTTCCAGACAGCGTTAATCTTTTTGTCGCTGAATTCTTCACTAAATTTCCCAAATAAAATGTTTTTATAGGTGTTGAATTCCTCCAAAATACATAGATTTTCCGAATGGGTGACCGGTGCTGCACGGTTAGATATGTCCGCTTGGTCCGCCATTTTTTGTTTTGAAAAGAGTTATAAAATACCCACAATTCATTGCGGCATAATACTACTTAAATAGTCGGGATCTTAACTGCTTTGTGCAACAGTATTATTGAGACATTTATGTCAAGTCTGACTATACCCTGTATCTAAGTCACGTGTGTCATACTCAAGGCCCGCGGGCCAAATCCGGCCCGACACGTCATTTTATGTGGCCCACCAGCTGTTTTCCGATTTCCCATTTTGCACATTTTGCAACGAGCGCTCTTCCATTTTGGGTTTTCATCGGTTCCAGCTGTTTACAGGAGGCGGGTATGGAGCACGGACATGTGCCTCCTCATAGAGAAAAAGGCCTGGTAGCTCCGCCCACTGCGCTGTGCTCCGCAGTGGTAGCAGCTGAGCTGGGCTCAACCGTAGGGCAGCAGCTTGTGGAGCGAGAGAGTTTGAAAATGTCTCCAACCCAGCCTCACCGTGGTGACACCCCTCTATTACAAGTATTAAATCAGTTTGGGGCAAAACAATTCCACTTTTTCCTAGTGGGATGTCTGCTGTGTGGTGGGAAGTTGATATTTGCCTGGCCCAAAGTGGTTTGAACCTCCAAAATGGACTTGGAAACCTGGCTTCTTATTCACATCAGTGAGAGTAATTGCACCATTCGAATGAATCTGCACAGTGCAGTGGAATACCCATTGTTTCGTGGGAATTATTTCATAAACGTGTTCAATCTTAAGCAATGTTTACAAAGTTAAACAAAGAACCATAGACCACACGCAGTACTTCATTGTTTTTTTACATTTACAAGACATGAGGACTGTATTATGCAAAGCTTTCGCCCCTGTGAACACTCCTCAAAATGACGCGGCGAATAAGGAGCTGAACTTCAGTCCCGGAGTCACACACCGCTGAATAAGAAGCCAAATGGATCGGAAGCTGCGAATAAGGAGTTGAGACTTCAGCATCGTAGAAGCGCCTAAGTACTTTCTCAAAGTTTGCAAACACTTGAGGGTCAAAATCTTCTGAAAGAGCCGAAATAACTCTTTACCCGCCACATATTCAGGGTCAGCATCACCTGCTTCATTATTGTTTGCAACTTCTAAAATATCTCTTATCAAGTCCATTTCATCCATGACTGCCAGTGCCGTACTGGAAAGGACACAGCTTCAAACCAAAACAATCGCCTGAACAAGATCAGGGAAGATCAGCGTTTGCTTCGCCCACTGACTTTGATGGGCCAGACTGACAGTAAAATTAATTCATGATGTGCGGAACGTTGCCAAAACGAAATAATTATTTAAATGTGTCATGAATTATTTAAAATGGGAAATAAAAATGTAATTAATTAAATGTGAATAATAATTAAATTAAATTAGTTAAATGGGCAATATATAAATATTTGACACATTTAAGTATTTATCAATATATTTCCCATTTTAAACAATTAATGACACATTTAATTATTTAATTTTCGACATATTTATATATTTAGTATTGGCACTCCTAACACTCCATATTATGTCAGTACTAGACTGTTCAATAAATGTTAATCCTGTGTGGCCCGCGACATAGTCTGTGTGGTAAATTTCGGCACGTTGTGTAAATGAGTTTGACACCCCTGCTATAGATCATGCAGTTGTGTTATTGTTAGATGTCAATTATGTCGTAAAAAAAAATTTATTAGTTGATCTTTTTTGCTAATTACATATTTCTTCTTTCACTCATACTGTGCAAAAGTAAATATTCACCTGAGGTAGCCTTAGCACTTATTAGCCCTTAGCCCTGACAGCCCTGAGGCTATTAATTGATGATATGCCCAAACAAGGAACTATTAATCTAATGGTGTTTACATGGTGTCACGATCGGGATCAGCTTGCTCAGGCAGGAGGCACAGATTCAGACTTGTATAGTTTTTCTTTTCTTTTATTCTTAATGAAAACAAAGTAAAGGGGCACGATGTCCGCAATGTACAAAAACAAAGGATAAACCTGAACAAACACAAACTAGAGCAAGCGTGAGGGAGAACAGACAACCAAACAGAAGAGAAAGTAGGCTTTTAAAACAGAAACACAACTCAAAACACCTGCCCATGATTAGTGTTTCATTCCTGGCAAGCCGAGCTCTCTCTACTCTCCCTGGCCAGGAATGATGCCCCACCCCCAGTCAGACTAAAAGTCCTTAACCAAAAGCGTCCTCTAGTGGCTGCAAAAAAAACACCCAGGACCGTGGCACCAATGATATGCACTTAGTGACATATAGATGTTGAACTTACCAGGTTTGAGAAGGAGAAACATGTCAAGAAAGTGTCACATATGGATAACAGGAAAATAGCTGTTCAAATGCCCTGGACAGTTATAGACACGCACACATAGCTTGTCCTATAGAAATTGTGTCTGTTCCCAGAATAGAGAGAGAAAAGAATAAACTTGTTAAAATCGCTCGAAACAATCTGATAACCATAAAACCAGAAAAAGCCCAAATAAGCAATCAAAATATACCCCGAAAGTTTGGACTTCTCAACGTCAGATCCCTTGCGCCTATAGCACTTATTATTAATGAAATGATCTCAGATTATTGCCTCGACACACTCTGTCTCACCGAAACCTGGCTTAGACCAAATGAATATATTGGCCTGAATGAGTCTACTCCGTCAGGATATTTC
>JBBPCY010025899.1:0-14490 GCA_037974405.1 Brachyalestes nurse | reverse complement strand
GTGTGTGTGTGTGTGTGTGTGTGTGTGTGTGTGTGTGTGTGTGTGTGTGTGTGTGTGTGTGTGTGTGTGGAGGGGGCGCTATAAAAAAGGGTTATGGAGGTTGCTAAGCAGCTGTGTGTCTTGGTCATATCTGGGTGATTCACATTTCACATCAGCATCAGCATCGATAGATTTATCCATCTCACACACAGGCAGACACATATACACACATACTCTTTACTAAGGGGTTCCTGCAGGTGTTACATTTTATAGATTTAGGTAAAGTCTTGAATTAAAATAATGTTAATTATTTAAGCACAGTGAGCCAGGGATACACAGAGAGAGACAGAGCAATAGAGAGATAAGGAATAGAAAGAGAAAGGGAGATAGGAAAAAAGAGAGCTGCTGAAAAGTGAGAAGAGAGAGAGAAAGAGGGAGAGAGAATGTTGCTGTGACAACGAAATGTTTGGCGTTTGTGTGGGATTGTTTTCTCTCCTTCTCTTTTTCCCCCCTTTAATCCGCTCTCTTTTCTCTACACTTCTTACAAAAAATGTGCCTCTGCCCTCAGACCCTTCACCTGTGTGCTGTTGCAGACTTTTACATTCACGTTTCATACACAAGCTGCACTCACTGGGTCTCGACAGTGAGCTAATATTTCTCACCCTCACACAGTGGTAGGTTTTCATCAGCTAGAAGGGATCGCTAAGAGCATGTTGTAATTTTATTAGGTCATTAAATTCCCATTCCAATAGTGTATCTGATGAAACACATTGTTTTTGTATTTAATTGTGATTAATTACATATCTTATTTGCTCAGTTTTAATCCTAAAGATTTTTTTCCGGGCCTCATATGCCACGCCTCTTCATCCTTGTGTTGCTTGTTTATGTTTGGGGCGGCGCTGAGCAGCAGAAGTTCATTCTGTTCAGGCGTCTTATTGTCTTGGTATCCGCCGTGTGGCACACGAGGGCCGGGCGTCACAGTTAGCTGTACTTAGAGGCGGGAAGTTTGAAAATCTGTGATGGACTGATCCCGCAACTCCTGATCCGCGTGAAAGTGGGGGGTTACTGTATTTCAGTTTTCATCAATGACATCCGGGGAGCCCACACTTATTAATTCAGCTCCTGGATTCTTAAAATGGACCTACAGCAGAAGCTCTTGAAAGGAAATGCATCTTTTGACTTTGCATTTGTTTTTTTAGTGAGCTTGTTGATTTATCCATAGGCCTCCAATGAGCACTGTCCAGCCACTAAAGGTCCTGAAGGGACCACTTAATAAAAAGACAATGTTTTAAAGCTGTATTCCAACAAAAGGGCTACACTCACAGGTTATATCATAGCAACTTACAGTACAGTACACAGGCAGCTGGACTTCAACCTGCACGTTGACAACATTATGTTTTATATTTCATGTTTAACCTGTAACTCACACTGTAACTTAATCATGTACAGAAATGTAAGTGCAGAAAAACTGATCATGTTCATTGTGTATCTTTATCATACAGTTGTCACGTCCCTAGTCAGCGGCTGCTAGAGACCGCCCTGTCCTATCTTGATATTTATTTTGATCTTGTGTGTGAACACCGGATTCTGGTTTAGTGTCTTGTTTACAGCTGTCCGGTCGGTGTTTCTATTTAGTTATTGTCTTTTCCTATTGGTTCCTGTCATAGTCCTCTGTGTATTTGGTCCACCGTCATCTACCGGTTATATGCTGCAAAAAATTGGCCTTCAAAAATAAGAACCAATTAGTCAGTTCAAGGCTTATTTGCTTGTAATTAGTGAAAAAAATCTGCCAATGGAAGTGAAAATTGACTTATTATAAGACATTATGTATGAGCTTTTGGAAGATAAGCTTGTCTCAATACTAGTTCAGGATTTTTTTTCTCACCGATAACTGGAATTCTTTCATTGCTTTCAGATAATATTGCTTATAATATTATAAGATTATATAGATTCTTATAAGATTCTAGTCAAGCTTTTTTGGATTTATTTTGTGACAATTTAATTTGTATATATGATAAGTTTGGCTGGGAAAACTTGTATTAAGGAAATTCTAATATTAGGGAAAGCTTCTGTGACTTTCTGAGCATTAAATTCTTAAATTAAGCATTTTTAAGCTTTAATCTGATTCCATTTAAGAGCACTGGACTCACTTGAAGATCTGTAATTACAAAACTATTCTAGATACAAGATCAGAAATCTACTCGAATTAAGATAAAAAGAAATAACAGACAACTTTGTTCTGCAAAAAAACTCCACTGGCACAATATTAGTGGATAAGTAGGTATAAGACATCACCAAATTCAAATAATGTATTACCAGGCTAACCATTTTCAGAAAGAATGAGAACCCAACAAACCAGAAGGTCAACTACACGAAGGAGGTATAACTAAATTACACAGCATTGTACTATGTTAATACATAGCTTCATTTTTATTCAATATGTATAGTGTAACCCTTCACAGCTCTAGCACACTATGGTAGACACTGGATGATACAGGAGCTTTTCTATGTCTTTCTTCTTAAAAAAATTTAAACAAAAGAAATAAGAACACAATGCATATGTGTACCTGTCACCACTGGGTTTGGCTCACCCAGGCAAGAGGCACAGAAGCAGACATCCATTCTTCCTTTTCTTTGTTTTCTTTTATTTAAAAAAAACAAAGGCCCCTCTGTAGCCTCCGGGGCCGGGTTCCCCTTGAAAGCCCCTCCTGTACCGTCCGGGGCATGGCCCCCCTCCAGTCCCTTCAGTCCCATGGGTCTCCCTTTGCGAGGGTTACCCCGTCCGGTCCTAGCCACTTAGCGCCCCCCCAAAAAATATTTGGGGAGACTCCCCGAGCCTGCAACCGAGGTGCGGCTGATCCTCCTCCGAGGCAGCCATTGGTTGGGGCTGCATGCGGGTTTGGGAGCCCGCTGTGGCCATGAGTGAGGCTGGTTGGCTCAGCCTGGCGCTCGCCGAACGAGGCGTGTCCGACATGAGCCCGGGCGGAGACATCCCGGAGGAAGTCACAGCTTGCTCGGGCAGCTGGCCGGTGGGCTGGAGCCGGCGCCGTTGTGATCCACCCCGCCTCTTTGCCCTCCAAGCCGTGGAAGTCCCACCTCGATTAATAGCGAGCCCACTCGGGACACCTTCCGCGGCTGGAGTGAGAGCGAGAGGATCTACAAACACCGCCGGGTCCAAGATAGGCAGGCCATCGACCCACCAGCTGCCCCAGCAGCCACGATCCTCCTCGTCTTCTTCCTCCAAGGTGCAACCGGCCAGAAGCTCACTCACCGAGTAGCGACTCGTCCTCACTGGCTCACCCCAGGACTGAGTCCAGTCAACCCCACTCTGGATGTCTGCTGTGCCAAAGTGGATCAGTTCTTCTGTCACCACTGGGTCTGGCTCACCCAGGCAAGAGGCATAGAAGCAGACATCCATTCTTCCTTTTCTTTGTTTTCTTTTATTTAAATGTAACCAAAACAGGCACGAGGGCCGAGAAAAGGCAAACACAAAGGCAACCAGGCAAACACAAACTCAGGCTACTGTGATGGAGAACTGACAAAGGAACAGAACAGAAACTCAAAACAGGTGTAAACTTAAATGTCCCTAAACAATCGGCCAGCCTGGCCTGATACTAATGCCACACCCCCAGTCAATTTAAAAGTCCTCTAGCGGCTGCTGACTGGGGTGTGACAGTACCCCTGAAAGAATGTTCCAAATCACGACATAAATGAAGTCAGTATATCAGTCCTTCTCCTTCAATTTCCTTTGTTAGTGCAGAAAAGTGCAAAAAAGAAAAAAAAAGGCCAAAAAATCCCGGCCTGCATAAACCAATATAAAAGAAAAAAACGCTTCTAAGTATTAACATATACAACACTTAAATGCTAAAATTATAACATTCACAGAATCTCATTCCTTAACTCAACTTTATACATGACAAAACATGTTAATATCTTTCCCTACATCTCTGTGTAAAACACACACCAGATGGGTGGGGCATTAGGGCATGTCTAACTCATGGTACGAATAAAACGACATAAAAACCAATGTATTAGGCATTTTCTAAATCATTAATAATATGCATAGGCCTAAATGAGTTAATTGACTCAAGCAGAGCAGGAAAATTCACTCACCAGAACAGTTTCAGTCAATAGCAATCACAGCTCACAACTTCAGCTCTTCATTGAAGTTGCAGAAACGGGTGACATATAGAGAGAGCAGATAGCACTGTAAAACTTCTCACGAACTAGAAATCCTTGCACAAACTACATTGCTAATTTCAGACCACTAGCAACTTAGCGGCTAACGCTACGTAGCAACTCACGGTTTTCTTCGACTCACTGAAGCATATATCGATGTTTAGCAGTGAAATTCACATTTACTTCACAAACCACTGAAAGTGGTTTGGTAAAACTCCTCGTGTGAATCAATAAATAATTTTTCCTTTTACAAACAGCCTTTCACTGACACATCCACATGAAAAGCCTGGGAGAAAAAAAAAACATCAGCTGGGCTCTCATTGGCTGACACCCAGCAGTGATCTGCTCTAGTACCAGGCTCACTGTCATGTCACCTGTATCTTTACAGTTTTTCAACACATTAAGTACATTTCACTTCACAGAATTGTTTTGTTTGCTTTTTTTTTTTTTAATAAAAATGAAATTAAGTAAAGGACAGTCCTTTTTTAACCCTCTGATACATGAATTATGAAATCCTGAGTCAAAAAAATGTGTCTTCTCTGGGCATGAAAAAAAAGAAAAAAAATAATAATTTGATTTTTTCAGGGAGTTACAGAAATGTCCACAACAGTGGACTACAAGCATGTAAGCACTCAACATAAAATAGTATAAACTTAATGGAAGAATGATTAAAATTGAGTTTTATCAAAATCCATGAGCAATTACTTCACTGTATGCTTTGAAAATGCTTTGAAAACTTTCACACACACTCCGCACACACTGAGCACACACTGCACACTCTCTGCACACACTGCACACAATGAGCACACTCTGCACACACTCCGCACACTCTGCACACAATGACCTCACAATGAGCACACTCTGCAAACACTCTGCACACTGCACACACTTCTTAGTAAAAATGATCATTTTGTCATATTGTTTTAACACAAACTACATCTAATCTGCATTTATATATGTATATATACTGCACAAAAATGTATATATTAACTAACTTATACATATACCCAAATGCACTGAATTGCAACCAAAATTGTCATAATGAAAGACGAATTAACCACATGACTTGTTAAGTATGTGTTGGCGTACACATGCTTAATCGCTGCTTTACTACTTATTTTAAACAAACTAAAAAAATAATATTGTTATTTAGATACTCCTGCATATCATCATATTTTTTCTACCCCTAGGGCAGAAGGATAGACAGGATATTCCAGCAGTGGTCAAAAAGTGTGGCTCTCTGTCGGCCATCTTGGATTCAGAGAAGGTTCACTTATAGTTACCACAACTAACAACTGAATGAACCTCAATTGAGGGGAGCAGGAGAGAGCATTCTAATGGCTGATATACAATTCCAAAATAGAAACCACTGCATTTAGGAGAAAATGACTTTTAAACAGCTGTCCACTGTAGTGACCGATATGCGCCAGAGGGTTAAAGTACATATATTTAACCCTGTACGTTCTAGTCTTTAATGCATTAATGCATTTTCCTCATTACTTACATGGAAAATATGAATTTGCCAAGGTATTTTCTTATTTATTTATTTTTCCTAATGTCTAATATTTAAGATATAGTACCATGGGTTACAATTGGATTGTATATAGCAATACAGTTAATTTCTCCCAAAATCAAGCAATTATTTCTTTATTTCTTGAAACAAGATAAATGTTTTTTTTTTTACCAAAATGGCATGATAAATTGTCTTTTGCCCAGATATAAAACATCTAGGCTTGTCAAAAAAAAACTTGTTTTATTTCAAATTCCACTTGAAATAAGATTTTTTAAAGACAATCTCACTATTCAAGAGATCCGGGGCATGCTGTCTAAAATCTAGTCTTTTTAGCTCAAGGAAGTTTTGTCTTTTGGGTGACTTTGTCTTGAATTAAGAGTGACAAGATGTTTTCACTTGAAACATAAAAAATGAGCTTTGTGAGATTTGGATTTTTTGCAGTGTGTGGTGTTTTCATGAGTGACTATAAGGGTTAATAAATGTAATTAAATTAAGACGTGGTACATGTAATGGCCTGAAGTGGTGCTGAAAGCAGTCTTCCATTTGTTGCCTACCCAAATGCATACCAGGTTCTATACACTCAGCAGGTTGAGATTAGCAAAAGTGGTTGACCCACAGAGTTGTCCTTTGGCTGACAGGATCAGTGGAAGTGGGCGTGGATCCATCCATCCATCCATCCATCCATCCATCGTCTCCTGCTTATCCGGAGTCGGGTCGCGGGGGCAACAGCCTAAGCAGGGAAACCCAGACTTCCCTTTCCCCGGCTACATCGTCTAGCTCTTCCAGGGGGATCCCGAGGCGTTCCCAGGCCAGCCGAGAGACATAGTTCCTCCAGCGTGTTCTGGGTCTTCCTCGAGGTCTCTTCCCGGTGTGGATCCCTCACTGTAATCGCATTGAGCCCCCCAGTAATCATTGCAGGGTTGATGTTCCCCATCCTTTTTTCCCATGAAAAAGAAGGTTGTCATCCAGGGTGTTCATAGTGACTGGGTGGGCTGAATGGATAATGAAGAAACCAAGGCTTGGGAAGCAAATTGGCCAGCCAACAATAATCTAAAAGGGCACAAACTGAGACAGATTGGTTATACTGAGGGACAAGCTGGAATACACAGGAATGGACCATCACCTCATAACATGGATCCTGAACTACCTCACTAACTGACCACAGTTCGTGAGAACGCAAGGCTGTGTGTTGGACAGGGTTGTCTGCAGTACAGGGGCCCCGCAGGGAATAGTTCTGGCGCCGTTTTGCTTCACCATCTACACCGAAGACTTCCCCAACAACTCCACCAACTGCTTCTTGCAAAAGTTCTCTGACGACAGGGAGTACAGAGAACTGACCAGGGACTTTGTGGACTGGTGCCAGCTAGGGATGGGAGTCGATAAGAAATTATTGATGTCAATGCCATTATCGATTCTTCTTATCGAGCCGATTCCTTATCGATTCCATTATCGATTCCTAAACAGTATGAAATACAGTAACCCCCCGCTTCTCGCAGGGATTACGTTCCAAGAGCACCCGCGTATAGTGAAAAACCGTGTCATTGTGCTGTGGTAAAAAAAGCCTAAACTTGAACCAATGAACATTCAGGGTATGGACATTGAGGCTGTGGAGAGCTACAAGTACCTTGGTGTTCATCTGAACAATAAACTGGACTGGACTCACAAATGCTCTCTACAAAAAGGGCAGAGCATGCTGTATCTCTTCTATTTTCTCTTCTTGCTCTCGGTGAAGGTGGTCGCATCTTTTTTTCCTCTCCCTCCCCTATCTCTCCTCGCTGGCTCCTCTTGTCTTGTCTTGTTATTTTCTATCTCTGAGACTCTCTTTGCCCTGCTCTTCAAACAAAAAGGAATTATGGATTTGATCAACTGGTCTCTGAACGCAATTAACACCATCTTCTCGATGAGAAGCCTGGGTTTGGGGGAACCTAACTGTCCTGCAGGAACGTTTGCAGCTGGATACATGATGGACGGGTGGGAGAAGCGGCGCGTCGTGTGCCTGGCCGCTCTGTCCCTGGAGGATATTGAAGATATTTATTTATTCAGAACTTTGATAACAGGATTTCTGCTGATTGGATTATGTGGGGCCCTGTGGTATCGACTCAAAATTCCACTAAGCTGGCCGGCTGGATTGAAACGGTGGTGGTCAGAGCTGTTAGTAGTCAGACTGTGGTTATGGACCGCAAATTGGAAAACATCTAGAAACTAGCGGCTATTGGACAGATTTGGACAGACCTGGAGACCAGTGACGTACATTAGATATCTGCGAAATTGGCAGATATTGACCCAAATTTGACAAAACTGTTATGGACGGCAGCCTGTAAGGCAATTTCCCTTGGGATAAATAAAGTTCCATCTTATCTACTGTGGACGCTCAGGTCTTTTGGAGTGCAGGGGCTGCTCCTGAAGACCTTTTATGACTCTGTAGTGGCATCAGCCATCTTTTATGGTGTGGTCTGCTGGGGCAGTAGCATCTCTGTTGGGGACAGAAAGAGACTGAATAGGCTGATCTGAAGGGCCAGATCTGCCATCTTCTGCCAGAGGCTTCCTCTAACAAATAAGGTTCCAAGGTGCATGGGCTCTAGAGTGAGTTCTCTGATTGGAGGACATGTGCAAGGTTGTGCTTTAGGTCAGGGTGTTGGTGGCCTTAGAGGGGTTCGCTGGCACCTCTTGTTCCTGAGGTGTTATTGACAACTGTTTGATGCTGAGTAAATGAGATGCTAACTCTGTCTGGATATTCAGGTTGAAGGGGTCATGGTAGACTGTCAAGAGTGCCTGATTGTTCCACCCACTCCCTGTTGCAAGGATGCAGAAAGTAACGGAAAACTCCATCACATACGGAGTCACCTGGTGCAGCTTCAGAAGCTGGTCACTGCTGGAAAACAACCATGACCCAACTCCTCCAGACATCCCCAGGGACAGCTGGGGATGGGGCACTGCATATATGTTGTGCACTGGTGTGCTCAGTGTATTGGATGAGTTTTCCAGCACATCCCACAGAGGTTGCTTAAGGAAGTGGAAACCCGGCAGACCAATTTATTTACCAAGGGAATTCACCACCATGCTCATAGTCGTGGTGTACATCCCAACCAGTTCTAACGTTAACAATGTACCAGTCAAACTGTCAGAGCCATCAGCGAGCTCATCCTTACAGACTGTTTATTTTCACCAGAGATTTTAATCATGCAAACCTGAAGGTGAGTCGTCCCTAAATACCATTAGCATATATACTTACTGATGAGGTGCGAACACGCTGGACTGTGTTTATTCAAACACCACTGGCGCTTGCTGCATTTAACCTTGCCCCCACCACTGGTGAGGTACAGCACAAGTGGCAGGACATCCAGGCCATCACCAACTATAGAACATCTCTACCTGCCTGTCATGGTGAGGTCTCCCTTCCTGACCCCCTGCAGTGTGCATACCATCCCAGTCATTCTATGAATAATACCTTCCCTACCACCCTTCACCTGGCCCTCACCCACCTGGACTAAAATGACACTTATGTGAAACTGCTGTTCATAGACTTCAGTTCAGCATTAAATACCATCATGCTTTAGCATCTGAATGGCCTAAACACTTCTCTCTGTAACTGGATCCTAGACTTCCTGACTGGGAGACACCAGTCAGAGAGGAAAGGAACAACATCTCCAGCATCACCACACTGAGCACAGGGCCCCCCAGGGCTGTGTGTTTAACAATGCTTTTCATATCATCAGGTTCAATGATGACACAGCTGTGGTGGGTTTGATCAGCAGGAATGATGAGGCAGCATACAGAGAGGAGGTGCGACAGTAGAGCCAACAACCTGTCCCTGAATGTGGACGAAAAAGAAGAGATGGTTGTTGATGTCAGGAGGGTATGACATGATTACTTCCCACAGAGCATTGGTTGCTCTTCTGTGGAAAATGTCCAGATTGTCCAAGTTCCTTGATGTTCACATCACTGAAAACCTCATCACCAAGAAAGACAAGCAGCGTCTCTACTTCCTACGAGGAGTGAGCACTTTCCAACCCCAGTCACAATGTTCAAAAGAGATAGACTCACCTTTCAGCCTCACCTGGTTCTGCTCATCCTGACACACTACTGTCCGCCATCCCTGACTATCATTGTCCATTACTCATCCTATGTGATCGTCAATTTAATATACCAGCTCAGCTGACTTCATGTCCCTGATTTATTCTTTTGACCTCAACCTGTTTGCAGTCTTCCAACCTACACTTGATCTCATCCTTACTAGGAACTCCACATATCTCTCACAATTATTTCATTTGTTTTACTATCTGCCTTCCAGAATCCTCCTCATTCCTACACTTCAGATCAAGTACCGCTGCAACCTCTGCAACCTCTCTACCACTCATTTTTCATCAGTTTTAGCTGTTTCACTGCCTCCTCTTTAGCACAGTAGCCAATTCTTTGAATCACACAGGACAAATCCTTGTCCCACTATATTTACTCAGGCTGAAAATGCATCACTGTCTTTTACACCTCTCACGGCGAGTGAGGTATCCATGAAGACATCGTAGGGTCCGTGCGACCCATTCCTTCAAGCGATCTCTTCAACCATTATGCCTACTTTCTTAAATGTAGTTAATATTTCAGCCTCACCTGGTTTTGCTCATCCTGACGCCTAAGTTACCTGATTCCTCATCAGCAATGTGGATTGGCAGGATATACATCTGCGCCAGTTGCACTACACCTTCATCCAGACATCGTTTTCCAGCCTCGCTAGAAATACATCCACCGTGGCCCCCCCAGAGCATTAATCAAGAACATATTACTTGCTTTTTGCAGCTGCTCCACTGGCTCCTGGTTAAGTTTCTTTTAGAATTCAAAATTATTCTGTTAACCTTCAAGGTCATTCACAACCTTGCCCCTCCATACCTGTCTGACCTCCTTCATGTTGCCACTTCCTCTCGTACCCTCAGATCATCCTCTTCCATGCATTTGACTGTCCCCTCTGCCCGACTTACCACTATGGGGAGCAGACCATTCAGCCGCTCTGCTCCCCAACTCTGGAACTCACTACCACTTGAGCTCAGAAATATCAATTCATTTTCACTCTTTAAATCCACACTCAAAACCTGTATGTTTAAGCTTGCTTTTTGACTTTGATGTTTAATCTGTTTTCTTAATCTTGTGTATTATTATGGTTTTTATTGCTTGTTTGTACTTTTGCTTTATTGTATGATTGTATGGCATCCTTGTGGGCTAGAAAGGCGTGTATAAATAAAATGTATTCTTCTTCTTATTATTATTATTTTTATTATTATGATTATGATTCACAGCTATACCTGCCCTTCACGCCAGATGACCACACAGTCTCAGCACACATTGTGGCTTGTTTATCATTCATATCCACATAATGAAGAATCACCACCTACAGCGAAACCTTGCCAAGACCGAACTTCTGGTTATCCCAGGCAAACCATCACAATATCAATATAAATATTCAAGTGGTGAGAAACCGGGGTGTCATGACTGATGGCTTTGACCACATTGATCTCCTTGTCATGTCACTTCACCTTATACAACATCGGGAAAATCAGACTCAGTATGCCACCCAACTCCTGGTACAAGCCATAGTTATCTCTCGCCTCGATTATCGCAGTGCCCTTCTAGTGGGTCTTGTATAAGACCCTTGCTGCTGGTTCAGAATGCAGCAGCTTGACTGGTCTTCAACCATTAGCTCACATGTCACCCAACATCCAATTTGATCCACATTGGGTACCCATGGATGCCAATCCAAAAGTCACTAACTCTTGCTCACGGAGTGACATCTGGGTCTGCACCCAGCTACTTTAATCCTATTATTTAGGATTATGTTCCTACTTGCTCCCTCCGCTCCTCCGAGAACATCGTCTGGCTCTGCCATCCCCACACACAAGGCAAACCCAGTCCAGACTCCAGTCCAGCTGCTGTTATGTTCTGAACAGTGTGGCAGGGTGCATTTCCGGATTGAATGAGACCACTGCCATTAATGGGTAATTTGGCTGATGTTCTTATCCAAAGCGACTTATAGTCATTAGTTACAGGGACAGCCGCCCTATAGCAACTGAGGGCTAAGCATCTTGCTCAAGGACACAATGCACAATGTAACTTTTTGTGGTCATTAGGTTCACAGGCAAGTGTTTTACCCACTAGGCTACTACCACCCACTAGGTAATACCATTGCCATTAAAAAGAATTAAAATCCACATGAATGCCAGGACCCAGTGTTGTCCAGTAGGACATTGCCTGGAGCATCAACACTGGCTCTGCCACCTTGCCTTTTTCCATGGCTGGACATGGGTCAACGTAAGCAGTGTGAGCGTAGAGCCACATGCAGCACTGTGTGTTCTGACACATTTTTATCGTAGCCAGCATTTTTCAGCAGCTTTTCTGTGGGATCAGACCAAATGGGTTCGCCTAAATTCCCATTGCGCATGTAAGGATTGGTGGAGAACAGACTTAGTTGCAGGTAAAACTTCACTTGCAATTACTAGTGAAGTTAAACATTCGAAAATAATACAGACGAAAATAATACAGAATCGAACTCCAGCCACAGATCAAGGTTGAATAGGGGCAGACAGATTCATGAAGGTTACACCAGGCACATAATCCACAAGAAACAGAGCAAAAGTTAAATAGTGCCAAAACTGGCAGTCCTCCTTTAAGTCAGTTCATAGCTCCAGAGCTCCCACGGTACTGAGGATGGTGAACAGTAGAAGTGAACATCACGGAGCCTCCCCCCCATAGGTGTGACTCCAAGAGCATATGTCATGCACTGGGACCCAGCATTGCTCTTCTGTTTCACACCCTCCCCCGTCCCCAAGATACTGGAGTCTAATTGCCCTCTGAGAGTTTAGGGTGGTCTTGACTTTGTATGCAACCAATCTATTCACAACCACAGGAGGAAGCATTCTAGACTAGAGCCCCTCTGTACAGAAGAACAGAGAAATGGTTTAAGTGTGGATATATGAAACACAGAGTGTACTATATAGTAGGGAGGGAACTGTAATCGATGCATTACTAATGCATAACGCTCCTTTGAATAGTCCTGTGTATTTTGGGCTTAACCTCTTGTTAGGTTACTATAGAGAACTGTTTGGTCGATAACCAAACACTTTGTCTGGGTTGATACATTGGTCCTAATCTCTGGTAGTGGTGTACTTAACATTCCTGATTTGCCACAACTCGCAAGATTCTCTCTCTTGTTCTGCTCCACACTCTCTTGAATTGTCTGGTTCATTGATCAATTGCTGGGATATCGTTCATTGTCAAAAAGGCTGATACCCTTGTGCACTTTCAGAGGACAGTCAGTGGTGGAATGATACAGAGAATTATGTGCGAATTTGACCCAGGGTATGTAATCTGCCCACTCATCCTGTTCCCTATTGCAGTAAGCCAGCAGTATATGTCCGATATACCGGTTTAAGTAATCAGTTTAGCTGTTGGATTGATGGTGACATCATAATAATAGATTTAGTGTGCTGCCCGATTTTTACAGAAAGCCCTCCAAATACATAACGTAATCTGAGTACCTAACCATTTTTTAAGGTAATCTGTAAATCTTAAATTCTCAATGAAACAAGATGTCATCCATTTCTATAGATGGAGGTGATTTGTTTAATGGTATGAGGTGGCAGATTTTAGAAAAATTATCCCTGATAAGAATGTTACCTGCCAAAGCCATGTTAGCTGCCAGAAGATCAGTGATGAAGTACATTGCTGTATTAGACCCAGGCTCATGTAGGTGTGGGAAGTGGGCGTAATAGTCCATATGGTGAAGCATTGGTGGGCTTGGAGTGTGCATTCATCATTGCATGTGAGGGTTAGGTCTTTCACATCCACTTGTATTGTCAGCCACCTGAAGTCAACTCCTTGGTGTCCTGTTGCCCTAGATGAATGAATCAACGCTGCCCAAGGATGCTAACTATCAGATGGTCAGACAAGTTTTACTTGTGGGTGTTTTGTTAGGTGTAACATGAAGTGAGTCAGTTTCTTTGATCAACTGTATGCCAATTGATAGGAGCCACAATGCATTCTGGGTGTAACTGTTTTACTTCTTTGAAATATTCCAAATTCTTGTAATCTGTTAAAATCAATAAGGGAAACTGTTCCCTTAAGCCAGTGTCTCCATTCACTCAAGGGATATTTTATCTTTAGTAATTTCTTGTCCTCCACACAAGTCTTTTTTCCTCTGTAGAAATGCCCATGGATGCACTTTACCAGACTCTGTTTGTCTTTGTAACAGCACTGCAACTATTTCTTCTGTGAAGGCATCGAAATAGAATTTCATACTATTTTGCAAGGAGCACCTTTAAGCAGCATGGTAACAGGTGCAGCTGACAAACAAATTGATGGTAGTAATTTGCAACTCCCATACATCTCTGTACTTCCTCTGTGTTTGGGTCAAATATGTAGAATTACAGATCTCAAACTTTGGAAAAAACATCAAATTTGCTTTGCTTTTTAAAAATGCTGTTATTTAAAGGGGACCTATTATACAAAACTCACTTTAGTTATAATAGGTCTATGGGCTATACTAAACATGCTATTGAAGTTCTTTGCACTAAATCACTCTTGCATAACGAGATATCACCAGGTTTATTCTTCACAGTTTTAAAACTAGCCGTTTAGAAAGAGGGCCTCGTATGACGTCCCACTGGGCCAATTTGCATAGGACAGCCCCTCATCTGTCGAGACCCCGCCCACTAGATTAGTTGAAGTAGTTTTGTCTGCTGGTTTTACAAGCTTAGCGAGAGTATTTAAGGTGGAATGGAAAATTCGAATAGGGAGCTGTGAATAAGGAGCTAACTTCAGCGTCGTGGGGGATCTGT
>JBBPCY010025879.1:0-14491 GCA_037974405.1 Brachyalestes nurse | reverse complement strand
AACACACTCAGTCTCTCCTCAGCATCCTCCTCCCAACACACTCAGTCTCTCCTCAGCATCCTCCTCCCAACACACTCGCTCCTCACCATCCTTCTCCCAACCTTCTTTTCACTCTTGCTTCTGGCCAGTCGATACACCTTTTTTTCTCTCTCTCTTCTGTGTCCAACCTCTCATACAACTATACAACTCATACATAGAATTTAATCCACCTACATGCATATTCCTCCACATTTATACATCACCCCGTGCTCCTCCCTCTTTGTAAAATATGTGTTCACAACAGCCATTTCTATCCTCTTTGCAAAATCCACTACCATCGGACCTGCATTTCTCTCCTTGACACCATATCAACTCATCACCCCATTCCCTGCAAAAACATGTCCGTTAAAGTCTGCTCCAAACACAACTCTCTCTCCCTTGGGTACACGCTCTACTACTTCATCCAACCCTACTCTTCTACCTCTTCTTCTTGTTTGGCCAACTGTAGCCCAGTTCCCACCAGCACCCTGTCAGCTAACAGTGCTGGTGGTGGTCGTTGTTGACACGTGTGTGAATGTGCGTCTGATTTTTACGTGGTTTGAAATGTAGTTTTTTTTTTAAATCACTGTGACTGAGCTGTACTTGTTATTTATTTTTTGCTGTACTGACTGATTTTCTGTGTGATATAAACAGACCTATTAATAAAAACGTATAACACTGAAACTGGTGCAGGTCTGGGTTTCAAAATTTATTTCATTCACATACAAAACATAAAAAGGGGGAGATTGCTATTTTATTTTTCTGTTTTAAACAATAAGCTGTAAAAATGTATATGTATTCACTACCCCCCCCCTCCCCCCACCACCACCAAAAACCCGAGAAGAAAAAATAAACGTACTTAACCTTAGGACAATTGTTGCATACATGATGTTTTTACTTCCTGTAACTTGCTGACAATTCAGTTAAGCGGAAGTCAAATGTTCACTTTTATAAAAGTTCTAAAATATGCACTTAAACCAAACTCAAACCGACTGTGTAATGACGTAAGGGTCGAGGCAAGCAGGATATAATTGCAGGATCCAAAAGGTCTAATGATATAAAACAAGTAACAAACACAAAAATAAAACAAGGGGTCTGATGTTTATATACAATTTAGTTTAGTGTATAGTTTATATATAGTGCTGTTTAGTGTGTAGTTTATGTGAAGTATAATTTAGTGCGTAGTTCATGTACAGTATAGTGTCTAGATTACTTACAGTATAGTGTATAGTTTACATATGGTATAATTAAATGCAACTTATGTACAGTCTAGGTTAGTGTGTAGTTAATGTACAGCATAGTTTTATGTGAAGTTTAGGTAAAGTATAGTTCAGTTCATTGTGTGGTCTGTGTACACTATTGTTTAGTGTGTGGTTTATGCATAGTGTAGTTTATATACGGTACAATTTAGTGTATAGTTTATTTACATTTTAATTTAGTGTGTAGTTTATGTAGTTTATAGTTTATTGTAGTTTGTTTACTGTATAGTTTATGCTGTATTTTTTGTACAGTACAGTTTATTGTGTAGTTTGTATAATCCATCTATGAACAACAAACGAATGGGTGGTAGTGGTGCCAGTCATTACCGAACTCCTTATCTCTGATCTGCTTATCATTCTGGATAAAGGGACTGGTTTGCTCATTCATTCATTTTTTTATCTAAGAAAAAACATCAACATTTGTTCTGGTGAAACTGGACTCGGTTTTGTTCTGGTGAAACTGTTCTTGTTTTGGTAAAACTAGACTCACTGGTTGGAGATTTATTGAGGTATTAAAAGTGTCTAAGTCTACAGGCACCTGCCGTAACACCATAGTCCCCACAGTCAGTAAACAGACTCTCTGTTAGTGCTGCTGCTAATATTAGTGGTCACTTCAGATGGCAGAGTGGTCAGAAGTCAGGAGAGACGTCAGTCCCACAGCTTTAGTGACCTCAGCGTTAATTCAGAGGTGTGTGTGTGTGTGTTTTTCAGGCTGTTAGCCAGTTGGGCTAAAGGCTACAGTTACCGTCATCATTGCTGGAGTCATGCGACTTCACGAGTCTCCAACAGGGTCCAGCAGTGTGACGTGTGTGACGGGTGTGACGTGTGTGGTGTGCGTGATGTGTGTGACGTTTGGTGTGTTTGTGTTTGACTCTATGCTATATGCGGCGTGTGTGTATGTGTGTGTTTGTCTCTGTGATATAGGCTGTGTGTGTGTGTGTGTGTGTGTGTGTGTGTGTGTGTGTGTGTGCGCGTGTGTGTGTGCATGTGTGTGTGTGTGGGGGTTTTGGGGGGATTAATCAGAGATGATGAAGGTCTCACTAATGAGGGTGTATCAGAAAATGTGGAGGTGAAAGGTGTTGTGATCTTCTGTGGTCCTGCCGGAGAGTGAAGAACCAAACATCACAGCAGAGGAGCCGACAGGAAATCATCAGCACTCAACAATAAAAGTGAATATTTTGGTAAAACAAAATATTCCAGAAGAACATCAGCACTTTAATTCTAATGTTTTTAACACATAATGAACATTTACAGGGTTTACACAGAGTTCAAAGAGCTGTTGGAAATACGCTGGCGTTGAGCTTCTTCTGCCTCATACAGATGTTCTCTAACCTTCTCAAACGCTCAGAACCACTAGAACATAGTCACTGTTGGACCAAACCCTCAAAACTCCATGTTTATTTGTTTACACTGAAAACAACAGATTGTGTTTATATAGAGTGAAAGTTTTTGTGATGAAACAATACAAACAACCCAAAATTACATTAAATTTATTAGCATTAGTTTAATAAGCTGCACTGAGCCACACAAATATTAACACACACACACACACACACACACACACACACCTCGACACAAACACACAGTCTTAACACACACACACACACATACACCTCGACCCTCACACACTTGTGTTTGTGACCCACAAACACCTCAACACACACACACACAAACACACACAGACTGAGAGACGTCCACATGGTGGTTAAATTCCCAGAACATTCATCGGTGTGTGTGTGTGTGTGTGTGTGTGTGTGTGTGTGTTTGGCTCAGTGAAAAACACTGTTAGCCAGGTGGGCTAAAGGTCACATCACTGTCTGCATTCCTGGATTTCCAGAATCATCTAGAGTTTCATCCGCCTTATTTCAGGCCACCTGACACCATCTCCTCACACACGCACGCACACACACACACACACACACACACACAGTGTTACAATGTTTACAAATGCAGTGTGTTATGAAACCGCAGTGTGTTTCTGCTGGTCCTGACTGGTTTACAATCAACCATCACAAAATCACATAATTACACACTGTGTGTGTGTGTGTTTATGTGTGTGTGTGTTACATCAGGACTGCAGTGTGTGTTTGTGTGTGTGTGCGGGGGGCAGGGGTGTTAGAGCAGGGCTGCATTGTATAATTGTGTGTGTGTGTGTGTGTGTTTGTGTTTGTGTCTTTGTGTATTAGTTTGTGTGTGTATGTGTTTGTGTTAGATCAAAACTGCAGTATTAGGCTCCTCCTCCAGTTTTAAGACGGTCCTGTATGTCCACTCATGATCCAGCAAATCAACATCATCCTTTGCCTGATCAAAAACAAACAATCAACATCATTATTATTATTATTATTGATGGTGGTAATGATGATAATGATGGTGGTGGTGATGAATATTATTATTATTATTAATAATAGTAGTATGCAGTGTTTGGTGCTAAAGTGTGGATGTTGATATCATGAAGGTGATTATGGTCAGTGTAAGGCCTACAGTCTTAAGGGGTGAAATATTTATTCTCTTACACTGATATCTACTGGCTCCGGCTCCTCTGCTGTGATGTGACGTCCACCTGTGGACAGAAATCAGGTGAGAGAGACAAAACAGAACGATCAGGACACTGACGGTCATCTCACACGTCACTGCAGGTACTAATAACTCTGTGAGTGTGAGTGTGAGTGTGTCACTCACGGCTCTTGTGTTTCCTCCAAAGCGCTGCAGCAGCTCCAGCAGCAATAACAACCCCCACAGTGAACAGCAGCCAAACACACAGCCTGGAATAACATCCACACAAATACTGGAATAAATACACAGGACTTCCCATAATCATCCACATAGTAATAATAATAATAATAATAATGATAGTAATAATCATAATAATTTTGATGCGTTCTCTGTATACGACGTTCAGCCCAGTTTAACATCAGAAAACTTTGACCTACACCAAGACCTTCACCCTGTCCATCACAACCCTTGCCTGGACCTTCACCCAGATACTAACTTGGACCTTTATTTAGACCTGCACACGGGCCCTCAACCAGACCTTGACCCACACCTTCACACGAACGTTTACTTAGACCTTCACCCACACTTTCACCTGGACCTTCACCCAGTCCCTCACCCAGACCCTTACGCAGACCTTCACCCTCACTCACACCCTTCATTTGGACCTTTACCTACAACTTCACCTGGACCTTCACCATGACCTTCAATTGAAACTTCATCCACACCTTCACCTAAACCGTCGACTAGACCTACACCCTCTTTTTCACTTGGACCTTCACCCAGACCTTTACCTAGACTTTCACCTGGACCCTCACCCAGACCATCACTCCGACCCTCAGGCAGACCTTTACCCACACCTTCACCCGAGACCTTTACTCAGATCTTCACCCACACTTTCATTTGAACCTTTACCCAGACCTACATCTGACCTTCACCCCCACCCTCACTCAGATCTTCACTTGAACCTTCACCCTTACATTCATTCAGGCCTTCATCCATACCCTCACACAGACCTTCACCCAGATCTTCAAATGGACCTTCACCCGGACCTTCACCCAGACCTTTACCAATGCCCTCACACAGACCTTCATTTACACCATCACCCAGACCTTTACCCACACCATCACCCTTCACCTAGACTTTTACCCACACCTTCACCCTTCACCTAGACCAGGGCTGTGTCAGTGCCGCTTTAACCTAGCCGTTTTAACGACGTCCGGTTCTAAACAAGAACTCTGACCGTTAAGTCGTTGGAGTAAATACATCACCGAGCTAAAACTACAAAGATGTTCCCCTCGCTGTGTGTGTGACCGGATTCTCTTTCCTTACTGACAGCTCTGTGCTGCTTTTTTTTTAACACACCCATTTTCTGGCAAATCCCGCCTCTTTCGGTTGCGATTGGCTAATAATATGGCGACTTCTGTGCTCGGATTGGCTAATTTTATACAACACAGCAAATAACCAATCCTGGCGAAAGTAGCGTGAGACTACGAGCGAATCATGATCCAAAACCCAAAATCCAAAGATTATTATATCACACGAATCACACATTGATTTGCAGGCAGTCTTGCGGGCCATACAAATTGAAGTTGAATAGGCCTGCTATGGGTGCTTTGAGGGTAACTGGCACAATGTCTTCCAACCCAAGCTGTTTCATTAGGCAGCAGGTATCCTAGTGGTTAGAGCATTCGCCCTGCAATCAGGAAGTCTCAAGGCAGCTAAGCACCTCTAAGGTACCCTTGAGCAAGGTACCATCCTCACACACTGCTCCCCAGGCGCTGCGTTCCTGGCTGTCCGCTGCTTCACTTGGTGAATGGGTTAAATGCAGAGGAAGAATTTCATGCTGTTCATGCTGTGGTGTGTTCATGTATGACAGAATGGTCACTAATATTACCTTAGAAGGTAATATTAGGATGATTGTACTTGCAGCCAAAATGTGTTTCAGTTCAGACATAACTGATTGCTTTCCTGCCCCAGAATACTGCCTGAATTGGCAGCATATATTTCATTTTAGACAGCAATAAAGTCACTATAAATACTATATAAAACATCTATTCTTGTATTTAAGGATGCTTAAGAATGAAGAAAAGCATTTATTCAAGTGTATTTCCCTACATCAAATTAAAGTATCTTTAATCTTTTACATTTTCACCTTTTAAAAAAATGATTATTAATAGTCATGATTAGTTATGCTTAGTAATTTTTAAATTAACATTTTTATTTGTTTTTGACTGATTTCTGTCATTACCGCACATTCTGGAATCTGCAACCAAATATTTTGTATTTCAATGAAACTTGAAATATATTTTTGAAATAACAACTTCTACAGCGCTGAAAGAACATAACATCTACAGCGTTGCTTGAAAGTTTGTGAACCCCTTGAGTAGTTTAGATTTTTCTACTGTTTAACCATGATTATCTTATTTTTATCTCTTATGTTGATCAATTCCATGTACCAGTTTTGAGGGAACTTTGTAAGTATCCAGCAGACTACGTGAAACATGGAATCAGAGTATGTGCAAAAGTGAATGAACCACAGCTGCATTGGTAAAGTCACATAGGCAATAGACATGGGGGCTCAAGTAATCAGTTAAGCAGACCAATCAAATGAGACATCGTTAGGAAAGGTGTTGAACAGCACTGATTAAAAGAGAGAGGAAACCAGCCAAACACTGAAATGCCAAGGTGTTGTAATGTACTGCTATGTACTTGTAGTAGGTAGTAGGTAATATTTGTTTGTATTGTACTCGCTGGGCTTCCGTACTAAAAACGCACAAGTAAACATGTTCTAGAAACTACAAGCCGGTCGTTTGTGCAGACTTGTTTGTCACAAAATACATCACATGGTGTCAGAAGGCATTTCACTAATGGCATCTTCACAATTCGAACACCCTAAGATAGATTGGCATGCAGCTGACTTACATCAAGAGTTTGAACGGTTTCACAGTCATGTCACATTTGTGTCTGACGGCCCGCTATTAATGAAGATTTTAGGTATAAATATATTGTTTAAAATAGTATGTTTTCGCTCCCATTAAGTATATGACAGTGTTTAACACAAATTAATTAGGCTCTACTATCAAATGTTAAAGATTTTTCAGGATATGCTATAAATTAAGTGGTAACTATTATTCTGTGTGTAATATTAAGTATCCAGCAGGGTTGGGGTCAATTCAGGAATGAACTCAACAATTCCAATTCAAAGAAGGAAATGGAATTGGAATTCAACACAATTACAGTTGAATTGGAATTGCAGGAAGTGAAATTCAGTTCAGGGAAATTAGAGACATACATTTGAACTTTATTTATGATGCTTTACAAATACCAAGTAATGTATGAAATATAGTTGATCAAATGCAAGTAAATAAAAATGAGAACTGTACATTATGAATTCATAATTGAATGACAGTGGTGATAAGTTTCTGGATGTACTATACATTCAATATATGATTACCACATAATATATGTCTCAACAAAAAATTCATGTATTTCATTCACTTTTTATTGCATCGAATTTCCTGAAATTTGGCATCACGAAGATTGCATCTCTCAGGCCTAAATATCTTACCAGGAATACTAAAAATGTGTTCTACAGGAGCAGATGAAGCAGGCACAGCAAGATATTGGCATGCAATTTGAGCCAAAAAAGGTAAAACAACTCTGGTTGTCCTTCCAGCACTGGAGAGGATCAGATTCCTCATTGTGACATGGTAGGCTTAGGTAACTTGGTACCTCCTCTGATGCTGGTAACTGTGTAGATGTAGAGGGAACTTGGGTGTCCATGAATGCAAAAAGTTTTGACCTCTTTTTTGGTGGAGAAGAGCAGTCTTTTGAAGTTGGAACTGAAGGTGCAGAGAGTGAAATGACCTTCTTTGTTAGAATGTCTTTAATGGTTTGTCTTTCTTCACCGATGCACCATTCAAGTTTAAACCTTGGGTCAAGGGTTGCAGCCAACTGAAACCACTCCATATCTTCAAATTGAGACAGATGTTTCTCAACAGAGGATTTTGTAATTGTGCTCATTTTATTTGGTTTCATTGATTCTGCAGCATGACGAAGACCCCGAACACATGGAATAACATAACTTGCAGTTATAACTTTATCATCCTGACATTTATCAGTTGCTTCCTCAAATGGTTCCAGAGTTTCACAAAGTTCTTTGATTAGCTTCATTTCATTAACTGTAAACTTAACAGGGACTTGCAGCTCTGACAAAACATGTAAAGGTAACATAAGAAAAGCCCTCATAATTTTCAGCTGGCTATTCCATCTTGTTATATTTGCAGCTGAGAGCTTTACATGACATTCAAGAATTTATGCTGCTCTTGTGGCAAAAACTTGTGAGCCACTTTTGCCATCACAATTTTAAAAGGACCTGCTAGTTCTAGGGCTTTGCGGACCACAAGCTGGACAGTATGGATAAAGCATGGGCTCCTCTCTGGTGGTAAATAATCCAGTTCATCAGTCATACTGATCTCTTGAAGTTCAGCTCCATACCCATCATCATCATCTGTGTCACGCTCATGAGTCTCCACTGGTGGGAAGAGACAAAATGCCTTCACCATGTTTGCAGCATTGTCGGTTACAATGACAGAGACTTTTTTAGAAATACCTTATGTGGCAACTGTATTCTTATATTTCTGAAAAATGTTTTCTGCTGTATGCTTTCCCTTGAATCTCTCACAAGACATCATGACTGTATGAAGCTCGAAGTTTAAAATTAAATGACCTGTTATAACCAAAAATGATCGCATGTCCCTGCTAGACCAGATATCAACAGTCACACGTGTTGAACCTTTTTCATTAGTACATTTAGCTGTTTCTTTATATCATCTGCATGTTGTAGAAGCTTTTGACTCAGGTTCAGCCAAATGGAGAATCTTGCAAAAGTCCTTGTCTTCAACAGTTGACAAAGGACGCATCCCATTAACAATGTAGTCTACGATGCTATCTGCAAACTCCAACTGATAATGGTTGGTGGCTGATAATTTTGTAGTGAGGTCAAGCAAATCATTCTGTCCAGACTGAATTGAGCTTTTGTTGGTGAGTGTAGCTGTCTCACTAAGAATCTCACTATGATTCCTCTAGAAAAAAAAAATCCAAATAAACAAACAAAACATGAAAAATATTGTGACCACAATCAGTTATTGAACTAAATAATGGTAACTGGAAAGGCTCAATTTTTGGACTGAGCATTGATGCCTGACAAGGTAAAGAAATTGTAGCACAAGTGCCAAACATATTAAGTGATATTGATTTTATTAAATCGTCTTGTCCTATGCACAATTTTATGCATGCAACAACATAAACAAAAGCACATGTCCACATTTATTATCTAAGGATAAAATTATATCTGTATGATTCTTTTGTAGAAAGTGTTTTTGAAGTACCTGTTTCACAAAAAGTACTCACCAGTAGACGTTTAAAATGTACTATTATTTAATAAATTCAACTAGGCACTATAAAACAGTCCACAAATATTGCAGGAGATAAGCAGCAGTAGTTAAATGTTTAGTTTTCATTTCGTCAGCAGTCGATTTTTTGCAGTGTTTCTTGCACTTCGAAAATATTACAGGACTGTGTAAAGAAAACAGTTTTCAGAAGCAAGGCTACTTAGCTTTATGGGGGGTGAATGTTTCTGTTGTTCACAATGCAGTGTAGGTTGCAGCAGGATCACCCAAACAACTCTGCGTCTCGTCCCACTGGCTTCTCTCACTCTCCTGCTGCTGGCAAACTGTCTCTGCTCCAGCTCTGCTGCTCATCCGGCACCCACGCCTTCACATGCGGGGGTGGTTGTTGTAATTTCGAGTGAATGGCTGATGTTTGAGTGAATGGGTTTTGTCTCTGGCTCATTGTGTAAGTCTGCATCATTAGATGGTCGCTTCCCAATAGAAGAATCAAGACCTCCTTGGTTTGAACATACCAGGATTTAATTACAGCTCTCACAATGCGTTTGCAAATGACAGAAATTTGACTGGTGCCGAAGCAAGGACCTGTAGTTTGAGAAAGTATAGTTTGAGAAACCAGGCCCTAACAGTCCGGTCGTACAGGAGCTTATTCTTCTGGGCTGCTGCAATGACACTTTCTGATAAGCATAAAGAAGTCTGTTATACGTAGAGCTGTTCCATCCATTTCGATACACCACCTACCCCCCTCTTCTCTGGGGGTCCCAAAAAGCAGGTCTAAGGGCAGACGCACATGCCTTCCAAACATCCAAGTAACTGGGAGCATACCCCGTAATGAGTTTTAAAAATCAATCATTGTAAAAATAAATCAGTTTAAAGAAACATGCAGTTTTCACAGTGTGCCCCCCAAGAAATAAGGGCACGAAATTAACAAAGCAGACAACATAGCCAGAAATAAGCACATTGTATCAGTGCTGACAACAAAACACATTCAGAACACGCGATGGCTCTACAAAACATATTTAGTAAGTCAAAACTACAATAAAATTTCTTGTTTAGTGAATCTAAATATGTTGTAAAATCCTACAAATATAATCGATCTGTTTATAATAACTGATTTCTAACTTTACACTAAACTGAGCTTTAACAAAAGTTCGAAAGGTACATGCATTTCACCATTGCCAAGATGGAAAGCAGCTAATCCACTCTGCTATTTTTTTGCTGGCCACATGACTGAACTTTAAGTGGCTATATAAAGTTGTACCAAATTCCAACACCCATATTCAGACAGAGATCAAGAGGTAATTTTCTGGCACTCAAGTGAAACACATGCCATATTATTTGTCCTTATTAAATTACATTAGACTAAATTCTACTATCACCAACTACTTACATACTGTAAGACAGGGCTATTCAACTACAATAGCAAGTGGGCCGGATATGAAAGTCACCGTGGGTTCGGGGGCCACAGAATTTCGTGCTGTCCAGACTGTCGTTCCCGGTGGAGTGTGTGTGTGTGTGTGTGTGTGTGTGTGGGTTGGGGGGGGGGTTCTTACACGGAGGCTGTTTTTCACGAAACACCCTCCGTGTTGGCCCAAATTTACCAAATTTACCCGGTTTGCCCGATGGCCAGTCCAGCACTGTGTCAGTGCCGCTTTAACCTAGAGGTTTTAACGACGTCCGGTTCTAAACGAGAACTCTGACCGTTAAGTCGTTGGAATAGATACATCACCGAGCTAAAACTACAAAGATTTACCCCTCGCTGTGTGTGGGACCGGATTCTCTTTCGTTACTGCCAGCTCTGCGCTGCTTTTTAACACACCCGTTTTCTGACAAATCCCGCCTCTTTCGGCTGCGATTGGCTAATAATATGGCGACTTCCGGATTTGCTAATTTTATACAACACAGCAGATAACCAATCCGGATCCGGCCCGCGGGCCGCCAGTTGAATAGGCCTGCTGTAAGATAATTCTCCTTCCTTGTAACTGTTGATTGAACTGATTACTCAGAAAATGACAGTGTTTCTTTTCTTGTTCATAAATGCATCTTGGTGTTCTGTCAGTATGTGGATTCACTCTTATGCAAACTGCCACTGAAAGTGCTGCCAAGACTTTTTGTAACTCTGCCTCCTCCTCCAGTTCTCCAGCTCCAGTTCAGAAAGGAAGACCCTCCGTACTTGTCCCTGGGTTGTCCTCTCTGAATGCCAGACTGTGCCTCCCTGTCACTGCTGGGAGAAAGTGGGACTGTCCTCTTCTCCACCTAAGCCAAAATATGTCTTACACTGGACATATCTTAATCATACATGTTACCACAAATGCAGGCGATATGGACAAAATACTAGTATTGTGATTATATTAATAAGTAATAAGAAATGCCTTAAAATTCCCACAGAAGCACTCCTTTGGAACTTTATGGTCAAAACCGTTCCAGCACACCGCAAAAAAAATGGGTGACTAGTGGGTTCATTCACCATTTATTGTGCAGTTCTAGGTAAGTAAAAATAAAAAAGATTTACTGCATAATCTTCCATGTGTGCTGTGCATACCTCTTTGGTGTGTAAGGTAATAACATCTAATTCCACTCCACTCTCCGGGCAACTTTTCAAAGCATGCACAACTTCTGCGTGCTCAGCCCACTTGCAGTCAGAGCCATTTACAGCCACTATATAATCACCCTCACACAATCCTGCCTCCTGCAACACAAACAGTTCAGTTCACTCTGAAGATGCATGCCAGTTGTTCATTTAAATTATTTAAATTACAGACTGTTGAATATATCACTAATTCTTAAAAGAACCAAACAATCATTTTAAAAATTAACTTAAAAACTGTAGGTTGTAAGTTCCTGTTTACAGTTATATGCAAAAGTTGGTAAAATTACATATTCACTGGAAGTTAACACCGCATACAAGAAGATTTTTACATTATATTTAAAATGTAAATAATTGTTTTCTGTTAATTGTTTTCTGAAGTAAATGTGGACATCAGCTGCTGGTCTGGCACCACTGAGGCATCTTTGAGCAAGTTACTGTTCCCACACACTGCTCTCCGGGCACCACACTGGTGGCTCCCCACTGCTTCACTTGGTGAATGGGTTTAACGCAGAGACAGAATTTCACATTGTTCACACTGTGTGCTGTGTGGTGGGGGGTTCATGTGGTATGTTTGTGTGTGTTCATAAGGGGCCACTCTACTTTTCTCTAAGAAAATCAAGAAAACACCTTATTTGACTGTGGTGCCCACACTTTTGCACATGACTTTATATGGCAAGGCATGTGACATGCACATAAAATAAAAATTGTCTGAATTAAATGCACTCTTAATTTTTGCACTTTGTCAAAAACACAAAAAAATGTGCAGTACAATTTCTCCTTGTGGTGAATTCATTACCCAGTCTTGCAACTGTTGCTAAAAATAAGGCATTTATGGGAATAGGCTAGATAGATCTGTTGGTAGTAGGAGCCTCCATTATTTTTTTAGTTACATTAGTATATATAGATAAGTATATACATTGGTAGGTATAGATAGAAGATCATTTCCTTCAACCACCATGCCGCCTGTCCCACAGAGACCAGGGGTCTCATTTATAATCGTTGCGTACGCACAAAACGGACCTAAAAGATGCGTACGCCTCTTCCTACGCATAAGTTGCGATCTATAGAAAAAAACGTGACGGCAGAATGTGCGCAAACTCTGACACATGCGTGCGAACATTTTGGAAGAAAAAAAAGTTTCACATATTCAGTCACATATTTATAATAGTGAAAAAATATAAAAATAGTAAAATATATAATTCAACTCGAATCTTAATTTAATCTACACTTTCAATGCCTTCTGTGGTAGAGAGACACCCACCCACCGCTCCTAATTAAACATTTGATAAAACAGTGATTGTAGTGTTGTTTTTGTATTATAGTATAATCGCGGGGGTTATGTTCCAAGAACACTCGCATAAAGTGAAAAAAATTTCATAATGTAAATCCTAAATATCCCCTCAAATAGGCCACCATCACCAACAACTCATCCTATTGGGCCAAAAGGCGGGGAATTGTAGAGAAACACCCTGGGAAGGTCACCACTGTGTCACAGAACAGACACACACTCACCAAGAGGCAGTTTAGCATCTCCAGTCCACCTGACGTGCAGGTATTTGGACTATGGGAGGAAACCAGAGTACCCAGTGGAAACCCTTGCAGGCACAGGGAGAACATGCACACTAACACACACAGAGCTCTCAGGCCCCCAGCTGGGCATTAAATGTTTGAACTGTTGGAGAGAGCAACAAAAACTTTTGGCTTCCATTCTGATTTTTGAAAAAAGACCTCTGACACCCCAGAATCTATATACACTCATTTATCACCTCCAAACAATAGAATTTCCTCAATAACAGTTGCATTACAGCCATGATGCTGAAGTGAGGTACAGAAGGAGGATTGACGTGATCAGAAGAGAGGACGGACACTGGCTGCTTCTCCAGTGGAGTCATTATCTTGTCCTTATCCGAGGAGCTAAATTCATCATTCCATCTTTTAAGCAATAAGCTAAATTCAGTCAAAACCAAACAAACCCAAGCTATTGTCCATCTCAGAATTATAGAGGGTAGAGAGTAATGGCCAGAGTCGTTTCACATCTGGGACTCCCCTGTGCCTGTCACACTTATTGGAAGTGTGGATCTAATCTGGCTAAACGGCTGTGTCCTAGCTAATTATCAATGACCTTTTTGTTTTGAAGAATGAAAATATTAATGACTGTCATGTAAATATGTAATATAATTCAAATATGTAATATAATCCAATTTTATTGGTGTCACTGAAGACATTTGTGTGTGTCAAAAGATGAATATGAGAACAGAGATTACAGGTTCAGCTGTGTGTTGGGAAGGTTACTTTAAAAGTAAAAATGTCATTCGTTACAATAACAAGTTACACTGTCCAAAATGTAATAGTAGTGTAACTATTTTAATTACTTTATCTAAGTAACATAACTAATTACTTTTTGATTACTTTTCATTACTTTTCTCATTTTTGAATGTGTACTTGTAGCCATGTAGGGGTTTGATGGCTAGCACATTTTAAATGGCATAGCCTATAGCAAGTCAGGAGCGCTACTATCAAACCTAACATAAAATAATCATGAATTAACCTATACTATGGTAGCCTACATTACTGCCAATGGGAAGGAAAGTGCTAACAACCTCCTAGCAAGCTAGAATAGCTAGCGTAATGTGAAACAAAACAGGCAGCTAAAATAGGCAAATCTTCATTTGGGCACATTAAAAGCGTGTGGAACTGTGAAGGGAGTCTTGGCTTCCCTGCTT
>JBBPCY010025813.1:0-14497 GCA_037974405.1 Brachyalestes nurse | reverse complement strand
AGATTATCTGTGGTTTACAGAGCGGTGAGATTATCTGTGGTTTACAGAGCGGTGAGATTATCTGTGGTTTACAGAGCGGTGAGATTATCTGTGGTTTACAGAGCGGTGAGATTATCTGTGGTTTACAGAGCGGTGAGATTATCTGTGGTTTACAGAGCGGTGAGATTATCTGTGGTTTACAGAGCGGTGAGATTATCTGTGGTTTACAGAGCGGTGAGATTATCTGTGGTTTACAGAGCGGTGAGATTATCTGTGGTTTACAGAGCAGTGAGATTATCTGTGGTTTACAGAGCAGTGAGATTATCTGTGGTTTACAGAGCAGTGAGATTATATGCAGTAATACAGTGTACTGTAATATGGTGGCGGTTTAACACCTTGTTTCTTCAGCATGGTATAAGCTTCCTGCACCTTTGGCTCATCCTTCAACCACTGTGTCCAGCTGAACAGAACTTCTGTAATTTTCTGTTTCACCTGGGTGGAGCTCCAGGTCCCCAGATACTACAGGACAAACACACACGGGCACTTCTGTTTATTCTTTAAAGTTTTTGTAATCCACTCTGTCATTTTAACCAACTGTAGTACACTATAGGAGGTGCAAGGGACGCCCTGTTTACTAGAGATTGACCGTAGTCGATTTGTGCTGTCTATTTATTTGTTTTTATTTTTTGAGAGGGCCGATATTTGGTCGTTTTACCCACAACCTTATGAAATTCTCAACTTAAAAAAAAACATTTATTGAACACTTTTTACATATAGATTGATAATAATAGTGCTCCGACACACTTTAAGGCAAATGGTCATAAACTAGTGATCGCATAAAAATAACGTATTTAAAGGGGACATATTATGCAAAACTCACTTTAGTTATAATAGGTCTATGGGCTTTAAAACATGCTCATGAAGTTCTAGTTTGACATCCCACTGGGCCAATTTGCATAAAAACGCCCCTCATCTGTCAAGATAGTTTAAGATTCGCCATTTTGTCGGCTAGTTTTACGAGCTTAGCGAGCGCTACGGCTACAGGCAGAGGCAGGTCACTCAGGAAGTGAACAGCACAGATCCCTCCACTTTCTCCCAGACAAAGAAAACAGAAGGACTGCGGCTCCATTTCATTTTCCATGGCCGTGTCCCAGCAACAATCGGTTTTGTTCCACCTTAAAAGGTTCCACCTTAAGTATCAGATGTGGAAGGGAAAATTGGAATAAGGAGCTGTGAATAAGGAGCTAACTTCAGCGTCGTAGGGGATCTGTACACTGTCTGTGATGAGTCAGCAGATGAGGGAGATGTAAGTACTTTCAAATAATAACTTTTGTGTTTCTATCGTAGTTAAGTTTCGTTTTGTTACGAGTGTGTAAGGGGTGGGCGGAGCATGGGATGGTGGGGTGTGGCCAGCAACAGCTTATTTGCAGGAAAGGGACAGAGCCCTGAAACGGCGTGTTTTGAACAGGACTGAAACTGTGGAGAATAAACTTGGTGATATCTCTTTATGTGAGAGTGATTTTGCTCAAAGAACTTCATGAACATGTTTTGTAGCCCATAGACCTATTATAACTTGTTTTTTTTTCAAAAGTGTGTTTTGCATAATAGGTCCCCTTTAAATCCTAAAGTACCGGTCTACTGACAAAGCGATATACAGGTCAGGCACAGAACCACAAGGAACATGAAAGTAATCCCACTGACCCTGGGTAATATTGGGGTAAGGGATCTGCAGCAGGTCGGCCACTTTCTCCTGAACCCTCTTCATCTCTGGGCCGCTGTTGAAGTTGGTGACCTCTACCACTGCCTTTTTGTTCTTCTCCACAGTCTCCACCAGCCGGGTGCAAGTGTCGAAAAAGCGCATCAGGGTATCATTTATCGTGAGCACTAAATCCACACCTTGGAGATGTTGAAGAAATAAACATTTGTGATGAAACCTCATTGATGGCTTCATGGAAGAAAGGTCATGGTGAGTGCATGCAAACAGAAAACAGAACAAAGTTTGCACAAACAGTGGACACACTTACGTAAACACTCTTGCATGAGGAGCATTCTGTTATCACCTAGAAACTTTGGTATTCCCTTCCAGTTACTGCCTGAACACTAAATAGTAGGGCTGCATGATACGGACAATATGGTTGTACAGTCTGTTTACAGTGTGACCTGTAATATATATTACTTTCTTTTGGCGTTTGCTGGGTAATGGTATGTGTGAGAACTGGTCATAATAAACATCACATTATAAAATATTTAGTAAATTACTCAAGGCCTTATTTACATATTAGCAAGAGTTTGACATAACCCTACTGCCAAGCCCAATACTGCAACAACAATTACTAACTGATACATGGGGCAGCTGGTGGTCTGGTGGTTAGGGAGGTGCCCCTGCAAGCAGAAGGTTGTGGGTTCAAATCCCAGGACTGCTGGTGGCACATCTGAGGTACCCTTGTGCAAGATACCATCCCCTCACACTGCTCCTCGGGCGCTGTGTTCCTGGCTGCCCGCTGCTTCACTTGGTGAACAGGTTAAATGTAGAGGAAGAATTTTGTGGTGTTCCCTGTGTGTGCTGTATTCACGTATGACAAATAGTCTCTGTACACTAGGGCATTAACACAAAAGTCGACTTCAGAAGCACGAGTCGACGCCTCCTGAGAAGTTGAGTGCTTTTTCAAGTCGACTTGAAAAAATCTGGAGTCGTTAATGCCCTACTGTACACTATTTTACACATCCTACCAGATTACTTTTAAGAGGAATTCTACTGATTTCCACAAATTTCCAATCCCTAAAATATGAATAAAGTTGTTTACTACTCAAAAGACCAGTGAACCTATATGAGTTTCATGTAATGTTAATAATAATTGTACATCTAAAGAAAATCGCTTCTTTGGGGACTTATTTGCCTTAAAACACCCAGTAAAATTTTATATCAAAACCACTGTCACACAATTACTTAGCTGTCAGGACCTATAACTAGGGTTGTGTATGGCTAGGATTTTACTGAGAATGATACTGGTCCCGATACTGCTTATCCATACTGACATCAGTACTCATTGATACTACTCTCCATAATTTGGTGCAAGAAATGAAGACGTCACATGAAAAGATGTGAAAAGACACAAAAGTTATATCGATCATTTTTTGGAACTAAATTGTTTCCTAAAGTTCCTGTATAAATATTAAGGGAGGAGCGATCACTACAAATGTCTGGTAAACAGACATCTGGTGTTGATGTGCAGAGCACTGGTCCTGTCCCTCTCACTGATCCAGCCCAGCATTAACCACTTGAAAAAGACAAATCTGTTAAGAATTAGTTGATGATGCACAAATACCTATAGCAGCACCATTTGTTCAGGAACTTTCAGTATTGATTAGTCAGCAAACAGTACCAATTTAGGGCTGATTATCAATACCCATCCCTTAGTGTAAATGTTTGGAACTCTTTCATATAACTTTTCCTGAAGATATTTTATAGGCAAAGATCTAAACTATCAAGTCAAGTAGTGCTTTACTCTCATCCCAGCTATATACATTAAATACACAGTGAGATGAAATATCATCCTCCTGGACCACATACAAGACAACACAATAGCAGCACAGTCCAACAGATCAACAATGAGGGTAAAAAAAAGGGGGTAGGTGGATTATATCAGTGGTCTGGTTCCCATCAACACCACTGTGAATGTTGGAGTTTCTCACCAAACCTCTCTGGGAGCCTCTCTGTTCTCATATTGCCAAGTGAATAATGCAAAACTGTTTGAAAATGTAATCTAAGTCTTCTTGGAATGCTTCTTAAGGTAATAATATAACTATTACTACTGGAGCACCTGCTGTTCCTGAACACCTTACCTTCAGTACCAAGCATGTCCTTCAGTCCTTGCTGGAAAGCCAGGGTGCTGTTCACACACCTGTGTTTGGAACTTGTGATGAACTTGACCTGTCCACCCAGAAGACTCTCCTTGGTGAAGAGAGAGGGGAATGACTTGGCCAGTCTTTTGGCCAGGTGCCTGTGGTCTGATCTGCCTTTGTCCACCAGACGTCCATCCATCTCCTCCTTGTACCACATCTTCCATGCCTTCAGTTCTGGCAGAAGGCTCCCACTGCCGGTCGTTGTGACGAGGTGGTGGAACTTGCCGATCTTCTTGATGTTTCCAGAGGTTGGGTATCTGGTGCCATGTCTGATGATGGCAGAGAGGTGGACAGCAGTGCAGGCTGGAGCAGGGGGCTTCACAGCAGAGGAGTTGATGAAGAGAATGTCATCCAGAAGATAGGGGTTAGCTTCCTCGTAGCGGCCCTTGGTGTTGAAGTAGGTGGCGATGGCAGGGATGTCTCTGCTCCCAGCCTCCGTCACGCCGCAAGAGGAGAGGAAAGAGACACACACGACCAAGCACACCGGTGGGAGAAGTTTCTCAACCATTTTGGATCTTACTGAGCGCCGTTAGGTCCCTGTTTGCTCAGGAGAAGCGCCCTTTGGTCAGATCTGTTTTGACTCCCCCTCTACGCCCATCTCCTGTTTAGCCTGTCATTGCAGCATGTGCTGAGCTCGTCAGGATCAAGTTCTTGTACGGCTCCGTCCCGAATTGCACATTACCACACTGCAGAGTGTGCTAGAAACATTACGAAACAACTAGAAACGCGCTCAGTTCTGTAGTATGGAAAGTACACACCTTTGTGGTTTGGGACGCAACCTGATTGGACGGGGAATTGTCACGTGACTCATGACAGTTGCTGCACGGTGAACAGTACCTGTTTATCAATTAGTTTTAGTGTTTTAACATGCTGTAATTTCATATATTTCCATGAATCCTTGCAAGATTAAAAAGTTGCAAATGTACCTCAAGCTTTTTGGCTGAATTTCTGCCGCCAGATCAAGTGTTGCTTTTTTTAATTGTCTTGCAAAGTGCAACAATAATACAGACAATAGTTTTAAGGACTATGATTGTGATAAACTAAAATAAGAATAGCCAGGGTGTAATTAGTAAAATAAGAATAAGAAAAAAAAACAATAACAGTGAAATGACCTCAGGCACAGAGGTAAAGGAAGGACACGAGAGAGTGAAAATACATAAACATAAGATTATTTACAGAAAAATGCCCAAAACAGAGCACAGGGTCCAGGTTTCCACTGCCTTCTTGTGGCAAGAGGAAGATTGTGAGGTTTAATGACACTCCATATCATAAGTGGCAGAAAAAGAGTCTAACGTTACCCCTCTAGCTCAAATTCATGCGTAATTTACACTGTGGACAAGGAGGACATATCCGTGTGTCGTGTCCTAGTTAAGCGTTTCATGTTCTGAGGACAGAAACTCCCCCTGAGTCTCTGTTATGGCTGTAAACTTCCTGAGTTTACAGTGTTTTCCTGAGTTCGTATGAACTCCATATTAGAGTCTATGTATTTGAATGCAATGTCATTAAAGTTAGTGTTGGCGTAATGCGCAGGTGTCCCAAATTGTCTATATAATGTAGCTGTTCATATTTGTTGGAGTAGTCAGTCATTTACATCATCCAGGAAATGCAAAATAACTGTGGTCAAATTAATTGTTTAACCAGGTCAATAAAATCAGCGTCATTTTATTTGACTCATATCATGCAGAACTAAAATGTCATAGTCGCTTAGTGTTGTTTCGTGTATGCTCACTTAAGTGTTGTTATATACAGCTCTGAAAAAAGACCACAGCAATTTATTTTTAAATGAACATCTATACAAGTATGACAATCATTCCATGTCAGTGTCTGTTAAATTCTGCTTGAGGGACTGAGTAGTGTTCACCTGAATAAAAAACATATTTAATAAGGAAAAGTATAACAAACACTGCTGTCGTCAACACTCTCCTCTTGCAATGTGACCAGTCGGATGGCAAACCACTACTAGAAGCAAAAACTACTAGAAGTCACTGTTTACAAAATTGAAACTTCAATTGTGGTTTATGTCAGAAGGGCTACGCATAAGGGGCATGAGCTATTTGTAAGGATGGCCACTATCTGAGCTATTTTCATTTATTTCTAAAGAAATATGCAAATTATTTTTTTGCCAGTGTGAATTATTAAGCATTCAGTCACACACGATAAATACGTTAAATGACATTAATGTAAAACCTTGTGCACTCACGCGTGTGTTCATTTTTAAGTTTAAATAAGAAAAATAAAAAGATTTTTGATGCCCTGTGTGTTTGATGCTTCATACCCACAACCGCACCAGTATCTTTAAAGGTTCTACCGCCTGGTGTGAACAAAACTAGAGAGAATTCTGTTATTTGACAGTAGTGCATGATAAAAGCACTCTTCACTGTCAACACATGTGTTGTACAACCAGGACACTAGATGGGAGTGTTAGCCTAGTTTTACTTTTGTTTCACGTTAAAAATTGATTTGGCTTTAAAAGGTCTGTTTGAAAACATATGTTAATTTGATCTTCCATGAATTAAATCAGTGTGCAGCACAAAGACAAAACACCTGAAAGTGTTGCTCAGTTTTTTAACCTTGGTCCCCCTGCCCTGTGTGAGGTCTGTCACGGGTTGTCCCCTTTTCCAGGCATGAACGGCAGGCACACACACACCAGTCATAGTCGAAGTGCTTCATGCCTTTAACCAATAACCAAACTCAAACACTATAACACCCAACTGTGAATAATACAAAACACAAAACCCCATCAACCACTTCATAATAGAAGTCCCCAAACAAAACCTCCCGAAACAGTAACTTTAACAAGGGTGGCCTCTAGCGGCCAAACACCGTTTTCAATTGTACACTACACACCTACACAAAAGGTAAGTATATGTACTATATGTTTGAATAAAGTTGACAACTGAACCGCTGTAAATGCAGCTGGAATGGCACACACTTAAAACGATACGAATTTGTAATCTTTTCCGTAAACTTAAACATTGACTAAATATGGCCGTGGATTTTGAGAGAGGACAGAGGAGCTGTTGCCTGAGTTTTCTGCAGTGTGGCTTCTGATACTGATGATATTAAAAGAGATATTGAACCAAGAGCAGCACACTGACAGACAGATAGCTAGGGACAGAGAGGAGAACAGAAATGTGCAAATGTCACACTAGGAAACACTTATTCAAATTGGGCTGTACTGAATAAATATCAACCCTTATGTTAATATTAGCCCAAAGGACAGCAACGGTTAACAAATACGTGCAAAGTCATGAGACATCTGACCATTACTTCATAAGTTTTATACACTGATTTTGTCATATTTAGTCCAATTTGACTAAAGCTTTTTCTTGTGACAAGTGAAGTGAATACATTGTTACAATGGCACCTAGGGATGCAATACTTTAGTACAAGAAGTGAACAGTCAATTCTCGAAGCTGATGTGATGGAGACAGAAAAAATGATCAAACGTGAGGACTTGAGCAAATTATAATGGCTAGACGACTGAGCTAGAGCAACTTGAAAACAGTGGGTCTTGTGGGGTTTTCCGGTCATGTAAGTAAAGAAACATACGTCAACACACCACACCAGTTCTTTCTCTGTAGTGGATCGAACCTACCAGAATTGGTCCAGGACAACTGGTGAACCAGCAACAGAGTCATGAGCACCTCATTGATGGCTTGTCTGGTCTGAACCCATAGAATAGCTACTGTAGCACAGATTGCTGAAAAAGTAAATACTGGCTATGATAGAATGTCTATCACATCCCTGTGCACCACTGAAAGCACCTACCATGGATATTCAAGCATCAGAACTGGACCACAGAGCATTGAATGAAGGTGGCTTGTCTGTTGAATCCTGTTTTCTTTTTCATCATGTGGGTGGCTGAGAGTGTGACGTTCATATGAATGTTACTTTGACGTGTATCACCTATTTAAACATTGTGGCAGACCAAGTATACTACTAAATGGCAGCTGTGTTTCCTAACAGCAGTGGGGTCAGTGCCCTGAAACATTGGGGAAAATGTTCAGGAATGGTTTGAGGAACATGACGAAGTGTTCATGGTCTTGAGTTGGCCTTCAAATTCTCCAGATCGTAATCAGATCGAGCATCTGAGGGATGTGCTGGACAAACTATCCTGGTCCATGACACAAGGAACCATGCCGTACCGTGAATAAATGTTTTTCCATTACAAATAAAGTGACCCGTACCCGAGCTCCTCGATGAGAAAGCGTTCTCTACAGGCCAGTGATGCAGCCGAACTGACTGCATTACTGCTTTCTGATTGGTCAGAGGCCAATGGAAAGAGGCCATTGTTTTTACTGTCTACACAAAAAAACACAATGAAGATACAAACTAACAACTGGGAAGCTGACGAAGTGCAGGCACAACTGTCTGTTTGGGCTAAAGATACATTTCAGTGGGAGTTTTCTATGACGTTGTCAAACGTACCTTTAACACTGTTAGAAACATGAAGGTGAACCAAGACATCACTAACAAGCTAGCTGGGTTAAAGTTTCATCACACAGATGAAGAATGCCAAGAAAAACTCAAACAAGAAAATAAAAAATAAAAGACAATTACAAAAGCAGCGCTGGCAGAAAAACTTCACTTTCGCAATGACAACCGGCCACAGGGAGAGAACTGAGTCAGAACCTCTGTTACTGGGCTGAGATTCACTGGAAAATCAAAGCATGCAATAATTTAGTACAGTTTAGGTACAGCATGGTCACTGTGTACCTGTGAAAAAGTGCCTTCAAAAGACTTAGAGATCCTTCAGAGATCCTTTGGAGTCCATGCCTCGGTGGATCAGAGCTGTTTTGTTTCCACAAGGGGCAACAACATTAGGCAGGCGGTTTGTTTTGGCTTATTGGCGTATAATGGAGGTTGATGCAAAAAAGATTTTGTCCAAGTAATTTTGGAAAATGTGAACTGTCAATTTGGGTTTTTTTTAGTTATGTAAGACAGCAAAAACACACATGGAAAATGAGTGTGCGGGGTTTTGTTCTGTAACGATATGTGTAGGGCAGTGAGTAACAGCACTAGCCTCTATGCAGCAGAGGGGGTTTAAAGATGGGGGTGGGAGTGTTTACTTGTATGTACAGTGTAATCTACTTCACCGTACAAACCACCCCACCCTCTCGTAACTCCCACCAGCAGCCCCACCACACAGGACACTCTGTCTAAACAGGAACTGCACTAAATCTCCTCATAGTTTGAGTTTAGCACAGAGCCTCCCATTGTGACCGTGTGCATGTGTGTGTGGGTGTGTGTGTCTTCATACGTCTTCACGACAACATCTGCAAATGTGTATGCAGTTAAGGCCACTGCCTCTCAAAACACAGAATCCATGCGGAGATATTTCTGCGAAAGCCTGAACAAACACAATAGCCCTCGGACTGGGACAAAGGTTTCTGTCACCTGGCTGTTGGCGAATGGCCAACGTGGCCTTTTGCGTCACAGGTACACTGGCGTGTGTAAAAAGATATAGGGGAGATTTATTTTCTATTGTTTTGACACTGATGAGCAAGCTGAGCCATCCTGCACCGATAAGCTTCATACTTTGCTTCAGACAAGAGCAAGTAAATGTGTGTGTTCGGTACATATTGAAGAAATATTACTCCAAGTCTGACTATATGAGGATATTTGTTCAGCTTTAAGTGACGCCCAGTTAATGTGTGTTTTAGGCCAAGTCCTTTGGATCTGAGCCAAACACTCACTCACACGCACTCACACTTTGTCTTGATAACCATCGGCTGTCACTGCACATACGGATCAGAGGTTACAGAACACACCCCTCATATTCGCCTGTGATTTTGTAGTGGAAAGCAGTGCATGCTGGGCAAGGTGTAAAGTGCAAGTCATGGTTATGTGTGTGTGTGTGTGTTTGTGTGTGATCCAGCATTTTATCACATTTGCTGTATCTGCAGTGAACAGATGATTAACAGTAACCACAACTTAGCAGCAAAAAAAAGAACAAAAAAACCTACTGACACACTGATAATACAAGAAATGAGGCAATTGCATAATTCATTAAACATTGAAATATGTTGTGAATTTGAGTCTCAGTCCATTACACTTTAACAGCACAAATCTTAAGGTGAGACACACGTGAGCTTGCTAAAGCTTTAGTTATTAATTTTATCCTTGCTGAGCTCTCTCTAGCTGCTCCGTAAAAAAAAAAAGCAGTTTCCTTTTGCTGTCCCAATGGTTTTCTGGTATCAGTGCGTTATCAAGCAGAGTGCCACCCGTACTACTATGCTGTTAACAAATGACCACAAATTATATAACCTACAAATGCCTTTAGCTGAAGAATTAACGAATATTTTCTGTAAAAACATGTAAACATTTACTAACAGAATTCAGGAAAACAAGTTCAGCATTCTTTTCCTAAGTACAGGGCGTCACTTATCACTGATTGTCTGTTGTAACAGGCTGTACTCTGGATAAAGAAGTAAGAGGTAAAGCAATTTAATGATAACAAGCAGCTGTTGCCACTACTGTATTGCTGCCAGAGAAACAACTGTACTCTTCATAGGTCACTGACAAGAGAACTAACTTTAACCATCCAGGAATTGGACCCAGGCCTTTTCACTGTGAGTTAATCACAGGGCTTATCACAATATGTTAAGTATTTGAGGAGGGAGAGAAACCAGAGAAACTAATTATGCTTGAACTCCTGGCTACGGATGGCTCGGGCATCGCTAGAGATCAGACTCATGAATGAGTGGTTGACACACATCCAAAGCACTTGGCCTAAAACACACATTAACTGGGCGTTATTTAAAGCTGCACAAATATCCTCATACTGTCAGAGATGGCGTAATTTTTCTTAACCATGTACTGAACACACACTTTTACGAGCTCATGTCTGGAGTGATGTAGGATGGCTCAACTTGCTCATCAGTGTAAAAAAAAATAGAAAAGAAATCCCACGTATATCTTAAAACGGTTGCACCACTCGAGTGTCCAAACAAAACATGCAGTTTGACCAGGTGTGCTCATTCTCATGCTTAGAACTGTGAATTCCTTCTTTGATTTTTGTGGGTTTTTGCCAAGGCCTTTATCTTGGTTTTCATTTAATTTGCCGAGACCTTTATCTTGGTTTTCATGTAATTTGCCGAGACCTTTATCTTGGTTTTCATTTAATTTGCCGAGACCTTTATCTTGGTTTTCATTTAACTGATAGAGAATTTCCTACATTTAGTTTAGGATCAGTGTAGACTCAGAGCTGCCCTCATTTCAGCCATCTACATAATTATAGGAGGGTTATGCAACCAGCAATTTACTCAATAAGGACGTTATTGCACCTCAGTGCAGTCGATCAGATCATAAAATGTGCAACTTTAATTGAGTCTGCTGTTTGTTTTGTTTGTTTTAAAGCCAGGATTTCCTGTAAGTGGCATGCCAGTTTTATTACAGTGACAATCAGTAGAGAGCAAAACCAAGCAGATTTCTCTATTCTCCTAATGTATCAGTAGCATACATGGATCTACATACAAAAATGCAAAAGGACATTGGTGTAGAAAAAGACAGACCAGCTTTTCCCTTCTTTTCATTTTCTTATTACTGTATGTCTGGACTGACTGCTTGAAAAAGTGCCACGGCGATCTGTGACCCCTGCTGCCGACATCCTTTCTAAATAAAATTAATTTGAAGCCACTACTTAGGAAAGGGATCCTGGCGCATACCCAGAACAACTTATCTTGTTCCCACAACTTAGTCGTTTCCACAACCTAAAAACTCTAACTTAAACTTTTCACAGATTGTCTCAGATTGTCACAGGTATGACATAGTATATGAATTATTATTCCCATGCCTTACTAAATGGTGCACAAGACTTAGGCTGCTTACACCTGCCTCCTTTGGTCTGGACCTTTGATTCAAACTAAAATAGTAGATTTGAAAGTTGCCTCAGACCACGTACCAGACCAAAGGATCAAAATATGGTTGGACCAAATGAGGTGGTCTCAGATCAAATTGAACCATCATTCTTTTCGTTTGCAGTATGAAAACACTTCTTTGGCTGATTTGGACTTTTGGACCAACTACAGAAAGTTGAGTCAGGCTATCGAAGAAGAAGACAGTTGCATAAGTAAAAATGAACTGCAGTTGCATACGTGTAGAAAAGTACATTCGAAAACACACATACAAATGGAGAAACGTATTTAATAATAAAATGAATGCTGTTAGTAATCAAATGAATAATGTACTGGCAAGAAAACTAGTCTGTTCATTCATTTTTCTCCATTCAAACAGAAAACGACTGACTGTTGAATTAACAGCATGGCAACATCAGGCAAAGACTCACCTACAAACCAATCAATTTCAAGTACAGGGAGAGGCAGCCTTTGAAGATGATGATGACTATTACTCAAAGGACCCTCATCCAAAGCTCTTTAGTGCGCACATAATTGCAACATGAAACCTAAAGAAATGTAGAAAATGTTTGCGGTATATGTGTCCATGTAGTCCAGATTTTCAGGTCTGAGAATGCATTTATAGTCATGGCTACGTCTTCACCTTAGTTTCTTATTCGTAGTCTTTAGTGAATTATTTTTATCAAGTAAGGACTTCACTAACGGCGGCACAGTCGGTAGTGCTGTCACTTTGTAGTAAGAAGGGTCCAATTTCCTTTACTTTCCGTGTGGAGTTTGCATGTGAGTTTATATCTTATATCTTATCCTATAGTTTCTGCTGGGTACTCTGGTTTCCTCCCACAGTTCAAAGACATGCATGTCAGGTGAACTGTAGATGCTGAATTGCTCCTAGGTGTGGCTGTGTTTGTCTGTGTGTCTGTCCCGTAGTGGACTGGCGGCCTGTCCTTCGTGTTCCTCTGCCTTTCACCCTATGATTACTGGAATAGACTCTGCAACTGTGGTAAAGGATAAGCGGTCCTGATAATGGATGGATTTCACCAGCAGGACTCCAGAAAAGTATATAGAAAGTTGAGTAAACAATACTGTATACGATTAAATAAATTACCCCTCAAAACTGATAACAGTTATGGAACCAAATTTTGCCCATCTCTACTGGCCAAAAATTTGGGCCCACCTTTGGAAAAAAAGAAAAGTGTGGCAATGTTATATCCAGTCCAAAGAAAAGCAAAAAGGTTTTGAGAATTATTTCTCAGCCTCCCCAGTCCCAGATCTTTCTCCAACTGAGCCGCAGGGACAATCAGGTAGGACATGTTGGAAATGAGCATCCAGAACTGTATGCAGGCCTGAAAAAGTGCTGGGAGGGTTTGGACACAAGTGGTTACTGAGCTCATCCATTAAACTGCACTTACAGCGTATTTTGTTACATTGCACTTGAAATCAAGACAGTTACATTTGTGTTAAGTATTTCTAATGTTTTTTAAAATACATTTTTGAAAGAGGAGAGTATTTTTTTAATCTGAGGGTGGGCCAAAACGTCTGGCCTGTAGTGTACATTATTTTAGGACTGCTATTCCATTTCCTCCCAAAAATTCTTTTTCACTTATTCAGCACAGTGCTGGCTCTCTTTTTTCTTTTTACTTGACTGTCTTTGGAAGTTTTACTTGTCTTTACAATCACAAATTGGTTCTTTGGTTCTTAAAATTAAGAACACTTTGCAGGATATACATAAATTTTACAACACTGGGCTTCAAATCAAAAGCTTTAGCCCCACAGTGGTAAACATAATTTTTCCTTTCCTCTAGCTTTTAGTTAATTTAATTTCATTATATGCATGTTAAATTCTCCTTTTTATCTGTCTTTTCATTCAATCTTTGAAAACATACTTTTTACCCTAGTTTTTCAGTTAGTTTTTGTTGGCTTATATACATGTATTTTAATATTCCTTTTATTTGTCTTTATTTATCTTGCCAAACATATTTCTTAACTCTTACTTTTTGTGTGATTTGCTTTAATATGCTTTAATATGCATTTCCACTTTGAGCTGCATTTAGAGGTATGAAAGTAAATTAAGATTATTATTAGTATTATCATAATTGTCCTTGTCCTTCTTCTTCTTATTGTTGTTATTATTAGTAGTAGTAGCAGTACTAATAGTAGTAGTAGTAGTGCCAGTTCACAGTGAAAAAGAACTTGTTCAAAATACAGTTTATTCAAATAAAAATGAACTAGTTCGTGTTCATAGTTCATTTTTAACGAAGTTCACAGCTCAAAAATGAACTCGTTTGTTTTTTTTTTTTACTTTTTCAATACAACGTCCTTCTATCTGAACCTCCTTCAATCTTCTTCTATCTGTAATACAACTGAACAATCACAGACATGTTACATTAAAAAACTATTTTGAGGTTGAGAATATATCTTACCACTTAAGCAACGCATCATGTTATGGTGAAAGTGGAAAAATGAGGTGCAGATATACGTACTTGTGATGTATTAAACGTTTGAGTTTAATACGTTTGAGAGTAAGTATTTTGGTAACTTGGTTGTGCCGTAGACCAATCATCTCAGCCTAGCTAGGGAATGCTGGGATTTCTGTATGAGTTCCTGGTAGAACAGAGTAAAGAACTAACGTACAGCAAGAGTTCTGTCTGTCTACTGTGTTATTTAGTGAAATACATCACAGTACTGTATGTGGAATTTTTATTCAGAAAACATCAACACCAAGACATATCTTTTAAAGTGCTCAGAAAAGAACATAA
>JBBPCY010025792.1:0-14498 GCA_037974405.1 Brachyalestes nurse | reverse complement strand
CACACTCTCACACTCTCACACTCTCACACTCTCACACTCTCACACTCTCACACTCTCACACTCTCACACTCTCACACTCTCCAGTTACTGGTTACTCCATCGAATCAATTGCAGGATTCTTTGCTTATCTGGTGTCAGGATCGCCTCCTATTAAAAAAAAAAAAGGCAATACAAATCAGATTTTTACAGGAATTTATATTGTTATGCCACTACATGTCACTATGCTGCTCACTGCTGGAACAGATCTGGTTTAAAAAGCTGCTAAAAAAACTCACTATTATCCGCCTTCTTTTAAACATTTGCATTTCTACTGCCCTCTCAGTTCTTTTATCTCTCCAATTATCTTATTCAATTTTATTTTCTATTTCTGTAAAGCACACTGAATGACCTTTGTGTATGATAATGTGCTATATTAATAAATGTGACCTTGAATTTAAAAACTACTTTGGTCTTGGGCTACAAAGACAAGCAATATTTGAATTATTTCAATTACAGTAATCCCTTGCTTTTCTAGGGGGTTACGTTCCAAGAGCACCCGCGTATAGTGGAAAAACCGCGTTGTGTTTGTCAATTTTTATAGTGTGAACCCTAAATATGCCCCCAAACATGCTGCCAGAACACTAATTTCATTTTAAACTCAGTTTAATGCATTACCTTTAAAAAAAATGCAAAGGTAAACCCGTATTCGCCTATTTTCAAGGTAAACCCATCTTTTAATTTAAATTCACCGCCAAGATATGCAACTCGGAAGGTTGCGTGACAAAAGTATTAGGAAAGAATAAAACCTGATCTACTCGGGCTAAAAATACAAATGGCTCGTTGGAAAGGTCTCCTGGTGATCTACCGAACTGTGGAGTTTGGAGTGTCTGAGTGCCTTCCCTGCAGAGATATGCAACTCGGAAGGTTGCGGGACGAAAGTATTGGGACACCGCAGCGAGGTGAACGGGTCCCCTTGTGTGAAAACATCCAGAAAATAATATATTTATTGCACAAAAAAGCAAAAAAAGGCGGAGGATATTTGCAGTTTCCGCGTTATTGTGGGTATGTCCACGTAAAAATGAGTTTGGTTCTCCAAAAACAAAAAAAATAAAAGTAAATAATAATTTTAAAAAATCAGCCACTCCTGATCTGCGTCAAACTGGGAGATTACTGTGTTTCATTTTTGCTGCCAAAAACTGTGGATAAAAGCAGCTTATTGCAACTTTACTTGACCTGGGACTGGATGTGGTAAAGAGAAGATTATAAAAGTTTCTTACGTTGAAAGTAAGCTGTTGTCTTAAGTAGTGCTGCCAGGGATGGTCTGATCTACATTAAAGGAAGTATTCAGGTTAATATACCCTCATAGTGTCCATAAAGATATAAAAAGTTCAGTGACACAAAGAACAAACACAGGACAATGAAAATGACAAGGAAACACTTCATGCCACGGCTTCTGTGGTCATGCAGCCACATAAATGAAATGCATCACATTTTCAGATCAGTGTACGGACACTTACTCTTTCCACCTAGTGAGCAGCGCACTGACGGGATAGCTGTTGGGATCCAGAACCACGCTGTGCTCCAGGAAGAACAGGCACAGGAAACTCGCAATGAAGGACTGACCCAAGGCATCCTCTTTTCTGAGGAACATCCATACATTCAGACATTTAAAATGCACACTTTAAACCATTATTTAAAAATAAGACAAGTACACGCATAGTGTGTGTTAGGGTGTGTGGACTCACAGCAGGAAGTGTTGTTGCGGTATCTTTAACAATTCTTCCAAGATCAGACAAAGTAGATCATGCAAAACGTCCGCCCGCACCACCAGACTGTGGAACAGCCAACGCACTGCCCATGGGTTCAACTGTGAGTGAATAAAATGTTATGTTATGTTACATTACTCATAAGTAATATATACATGCAAAAACATACCATAATACAGTGTGTGTATGTATTGTTATATTTATATCTATATTACACACACGCAAGGCCAGACGTTTGTCCCCACTCTGATTTTTTAAAACAATATGCTGCTCTTTCAAACTTATTGCAAGAATTTTTTAGAAATACAAAAACAAATGTAACTCACTAATTTTGAAGTGGACTTTAGCAATATAGACTGTAAGTACAATTTAAAGAATGTGAAGGTGATAAGTTTCAACAAAATAACCTCCTGTTGCTTTTATCACAGCAGATCCTTTCCAGCTATTTTTGGAAATAACTTGTGCCCAAACCCTTCCAGCACCTTTTCAAGCATGCAAACAGATTTCTCTTATGTGTTGGACGCTCATTTCGACCTAGTTGGGGTGATACTTTTCTTTTTTATGATCCAACAGAAAGTGAATACCAGTGCACTTCAGACAGAGGTGGTGAGCCTTTTTCAAAACTAATACTCTGAGACTGTCGCTAAATAATTTAAATTTGTGAAAAATTTTTAATTTGTGAAATTCTCTCTCTGCATTGAACCCATTCACCAAGTGAAGCAGTGGACTGCCACCTTGATCAAGGGAACCTTCAGTGATGACACTAGCGGTTGGGAATTCGAACCCACAACCTTCTGAAATTTGTTTTAAATATTTCTAATGTTTTCTTGTAATAATCTTGTAAATTTCTGAAAAAGCAGCACATTGTTTCTTCTATTTTTTTTTTGGGCTTATAGAATTTTTATATATATATATATATATACACACACACATACACATATATATATATATATAGTCAAAGCTTGAATTTCCACTTTTCTGGGTCATATTTTGACTTAGTCTCAACCAATTTTACAGAAAATAAACCTCAACACATCTTAACAGCTGAACAGTTTGAGGCTCACTTTCTTCCCCTCTTATATTCAACTCCCCAAAAACTCAGTCTGTATTTCTCCCTTTCTCTGCCTCAGTCGTTTGGCTCTCTCCCTTTGTTTGTTCGTGTTTCGCTATCGTTCTATTTCTTTCTACCGTCTTATCACCCGTTTGCCTCTAACTCTCATTTAATTATACCGTTCTATAGCCCCAGTCCAATAAACATTAAAATATTTCTGTAATTGAACAGAGACAACTGTATCACATCAAATTATTAATTCTATGAATCATTACACCATTAACATGACCCATATGTTATGGTATTACAAGTACCTACATGTAGCATAACTCCAAATCTCAACCTCAGTAACCAAAAAGAAGGGGTTCCGCAATTAAGACCATGTAAAAATAAAGTAAACCACAATCAGACAGCACCTTAAATCCCATGATGACCTTCACTATGGGACACAACCGTGAATGGAGAATGCGTCCTGCCAAAGCCTCAGTAGCCAACAGCAACAAGGCCTGGTCTGGATATTCCTGAGACACAAATAACACAAAAACAACCACAATAAAACATCCCGCTTTCAGGGCCACAATTAGCCAGTGTGTAAACAGTAATAAAACAACCAGTCAGTCAGTAAAACGTATGTAAACAGTCACAGAGGAAGCAGGAAAACCCATAATACTTCCAACATGACAGCATGTCAGAATTACTGAGACTCATCTCTCTATTTACAGAACATTTATTCAGAGAAAATTTGTATCATCTGGTGAAGTCTCACCTTTTGAAAGTACTTAGGGATCTGGATCCGGGAAGAGTGTGTTAGATCATTGAGGATTCCCACAGCAATGTCCCTTGTTCTCTGGAGGGGAGTGTGAAGAAAAAAAAAAAAAACCGACATACTCTCTCAAAATATTAAGACATTTGTTTTACAAAAGACTGCAATATCATGTAATTTTTTTTTAAGATTTCCAAACTAACTCTTACCACTAGAAAGTTGAGGTCAGGTTCTGCCAAAGGTGTGCCGTCTTTGGCATCATATGGGCCGCTTGAAGACTGGCTTGCAAGATTCAAAACTTTCAACCAACTGTCAGACTACAAGACAGACAGACAAACCGCTCTTAACAAGAAAGTGTGCAAAAAGTCTATTAAAATTAAATTCAAGTGACTGTATAAAACATTCAAATTCATACTCACATTTGCATAGGCTACAGTGTTACAGTTGAGAACCCTTAGTGCAAACTTAAGCACCTCCAACGTCTTCAGCAAGGTGTGTCCTCCTACAAACACAGCGCAGTGAGCTCAAGGCATTTGAACAGTAAACCTTTTCGGATCTTTTCAGTTTGTTGGACTTGGAAAAAAAAAAAGAAAAGAAAAGAAAAGTTTTCTCTAAACGCACAAAACAAACATTGTCTGTTTAAGTAAAAACGGCACATATGCTTATATTTCATTTCTCCCACTTAAGACATTTGTGTGAATTTATTGTAATTTATTTTTACCTGACCATTTTCTGACCTCTCTTCACGCTTTGCCATCAAACAGGCCGATTTTTGTTTAAAGTGTCTTTAAAAAACATGTAAATGGCCTGATTGGCATGTAAATGGTTCTGATTGCCATTAGGGATGGACCAAATATTTGGCCAGCGAAAATGGCAAAAAAATGCATTTTCGGTTTCGGTCTATATATATATATATTTTTTTTAAAACCCGACTGAAACAGTGATGACGCAACCGCAGTCTGCATGCGCCAGATTGGATTAGAGTCAACATGTCTGCTATGTGGGCGCATTTCGATATATCTAAGAAAGACACGCAGAAAGCCGTTTGTAAAGCACACAATGCGGAAATCTCCAGAGGGGGTGCATCCACAAAGACTCTCAATGTTGGGATCATATAAAATCAAAACATCCCGATCGCCATGCAGAGCAGAGGTGGACTGGCAATCTGTGCATTCTGGAAAAGTCCAGAACGGGCGTCCAGTGCACGGCAGAACGGCCGTCTCAGGCCCGACGGCCATTCTGGACTTTTCCCAGAAGAGAGAGGCAGAGAGAGAAAGGGATAGAGACAGATAATGTTGTTTTATCTCTCAACAGTTTTTAAAGCACTTGTTCTGAATGCACTTCGTTCAGAATATTACAATACACTTGAATTCACTAGTTTTATGAGAGAAGATATTTAATTGTATATTTCAGCTATTTATGAGTGGTGCAGTAAAAAGTAAAATATTTTATTTCAAATTATATTGCTACATAAATAAAATGTTCTGTTTTGGTCAACAACAAAAAAAAAAAATTCGGTGCATCCCTAGTTGCCATATATTACACCTCACTATTACACCAGGCTGCAACACAAACTAGAAATTTCAGGATGAACGGGTGAGGCCAGACTGTAATAAGTCCAGTAAGTGGATGCATGGAAATATGCTGGTTTTCGTAACATCACAAGAACGATGAATGAAAAAAATAGGCTGGTTTTACAGCTTAGCAAGTGAACATTAGAACACGGGTCATTTGAAAAACTAGACCAAACCAAGACATTTATGAATAATGTGTGTGTAAAACAAGCCAGAGTAGTCTTGTTTATACACACGCTGCATCTGGTATAATCACATGTACCCATGAGTTTCACTACCAAAATTTCAATAGTTAAAGGTATGGCATTATTTCCACATTACATTTTAGCTGCAGCAGTAAAACAATTGCTGTGAAATACTACGTTTCCAACATTTTTCCCATGGCTCTATCCAAAAAAGTCTATAATTTACTGGGTTTACCACACGATCATCCTGACATAAGAAAACGGTCATCACAGTTCTGTTTTAGGACTAGGTGAAACGACCCCTTGATTAACCTATCCCCGAGGAAGTGATGTTTACAGTGGCTTCGCATTGTCATGGGAATGTGTGTATGGGTTGCAGTGGGGGTTTGAGAGCTTCATTGGGGTCATCAGGTGGGCACTCTCCTTCCCTGGTGTTTCGATGATGGACCCACTACACCTCCAGAGGGCTCATCGGCAACACCTGGCGTCCCAGGTGTGCCCCCCTCTGCTTTCAACCCTTCTGAGCCATTGTTTTCACTTTGGGGCCTCACTTTGTCTCGCCATCGGCTTGCCTGCTCCGCTGCTCCTGTAAGGGCTTTGATGGCCTGGCGCTGGGCTTGGCCTTGAACCCAAAGTTCTTTAAATAGCCTCATGGTTGACATATGGTATTGCAGAAAGTGCCATAAAATGCCACAAAATTCATCATGAGTGAGCACAGTAACCTATTATCACCCAATTCAAGTCATAAAGTCACAGCCTGTTTCATTTTTGGCAAAATAAAGGTTGACTAACACATCATTCAGACTAGACAATCAAACCTTGCTGAAATTATTAAAGGAGTATTTTATTTGCTAATGTTAACCATTCTAATAATTGTTACCTTCAATAGGTGCCCAAGCAGAGCTTAGTAAGGGGTCTGGCCGACTTTCGAAGAGTACTCCTGAGCGTGGACAGAAGTTAAGCTGCGGGGGTCCTGGTACGTCAGACGGGGCGTGGCCTGACGTCAGTATTCTGAGGTAAGCAGCAAATTGGGGGGGACTAAGCCTAGAGGCAGCGGACGAAAAGCTGCACGTGGAGCTGAAAAAGGCGTCGACCGCACCCGCATAGTAACCAACCTAGACACAGAGAGGTTTGTTTTTATAATAAATAATAAATGTCCTTAATGTATAATCTATGTGTGGGTGACTATGAATAAGTGTGTTTGCATAATAAAACAATTAGGATAGTATTTTTAAACCACAAACTTATTATGGCTGTTACATTAGACATAAAATTCCTACCTTGCACAGGTAGAGGGGGATGAAGTCTTTCATCATTTGCAGCCTTTATTACAAAAGAAAGCATGACTGCAAAACTGTTCTTTAAAATTAAAAAGCACACAACATAATCTGAGAACGAAAAAAAAAAAAGTTACTTACACAGGAGTACTGTCGCTTTTAACTACTTTGAGATAGCGTGCCAGCTCACGGTACCTACAGAGCAGATAGAGCGGGTTGTATTCTTTGTCTATTGTCGACTATATGAGGCTGTAAGAGACAAATATTGCCAAAAAGACCAGGAGAAGAATTCGGTTACTTCTTTTGCTGTGTGAGATGGGAAACTCTGGCAAGAATCACAACAATCGTTTCATAAAGAGCCTCTAATCTTTTGCCCTTGACGTGCCGCTCCCCCGTGACGTTCTGCCCCTTCAACACGGCCGAGAGCAAAGGGTCGTTCCATGGACGAACATTCAAGCTACAACCGATAGGAAAAAAAAAACTATTAGCAAACTGTTTTAAATAGTTAACTAATTCCAAATGGATGTACTTATATGGTTTCTGACACTGAACGACTTACCATTACCTATAAACCTGGACGAAAACGCATCACCATGATCTTAAAACTGTAGCATTTACGATCCTGAAGCCTGAATTGTGACTATTTTATGAGGAATAGAATAAGTTTTATTACTTAAGCTTGGGGTTGGTACAAAATGGAATGGTCCACATAAGCTTCCATTACTTGTTAGCCACCTTAGCCCACAGGTCTAAACTAAAGAAGCAAAAATAAGTGCATATTTAACTCGGCTGATTAAAATGGTGTCCCAAACTCATTGCAACTAATTTAAACATTATTTTTGCTGCTACTGTCACTGGCTAGTGATAGTTTATGAAGCAGAACTTTTAAGCAGAATTATCTGACTAAAAAGTCATTGTTTTTTTTTTATATACATGAGAATTAGCATCAGTCACAATCAATTAAAGTTGCCATTCATCTTGACATGTCAGTATCAGAACATCGATTAAACAAAAATACAATCAAAAGATGATTTGACTTCTCTGTGTAAATGTAGAAATTAAAAAGTGTCCGTGTGTGTTCAGGTTGTACCTGCTTTTAAACCATCTGCAGTTGGCTGGAAGTGGAAGGGCCTGGAAAAACTGTTGAAGTTGCTTCAAAAGGGAGGCACATAAATCACCACTGACAAACAAAGTCTGCACCTTCGATGTTACTCTAAAAAACAAAGGAAACCGAACAGAAAAATCAAGCAACAGACAATTGATTGACCAACAGTGTGTATGTACAAAGATTTATCTGTATTGCAATCATGGCTCAAATTCCACACTCAGTTGGGACGCTAGGCAGTGATTTCTCTTTGGTATGTCCTTAAAGGCGGAGTGAAAGGGACCATTCTGTCATATGTGAACACACCATAGCACACAGTGTGAACAGCACGAAATTCTTCCTCTGTATTCAACCCATTCACCAAGTGAAGCACCAAGTTTAGCCAGAAACACAGCGCCTGGGGAGCAGTGTGTGGGGATGGTACCTTACACAGGGTGCTTAGCAGTCTTGGGATTTGAACCCACGACCTCCTGATCGCAGGGCGAATGCCCCAACCACTAGGCCACCAGCTGCCCTTAGCCTCAGAATTAATAATGTGGAAAAATCACTGTTTGGAACTACACTGGGATTAACACAGTGGGACATTAGTATGCTCATACCCTAATAAAGACAAATTTCATATTACATTACAGTCACGCAGATGGTATCTCACACAGTGCAGCAACAAACTTCAAATAACTTAATCTCACAATTCTGCCAAAGATTTTGTATTGGAAACAGTTTCAGTTTGAGCTTGCAGTGTGACATAGACTCACTCCTTACACACTCATTAACGAACTGACAGGAATAACCATTACCTCCACAGCTGCCTCACCATGACATCTGATATAATGCCAGCTAAGTGTGAATTTCTGTGAGGGAAAAAAAAAAGATTAGACAATCAGACACTAAATTACTCAAAAATGTGTATCTGTGAGTGAAAGAGCATGTGTGGTTTACCCGGGAGAAGAGTGCGTGATGAAAAGCTTTATAGCACCAAGCAGCATGACGGCGCAGGTCTTTGGAGTCTGCATCTCCGCCTTATCCAGAAACGAACACGCATGCTGAATTACGGCAACGTAGCTACAAACACAAAACACATAAGTACAAACACTCACCTGTACTTAGAATCAGGGAACATGTCAAACACACAAATACGTATGTACACACATCCATAGACAAAATGGATCACAACATTATATGAGAAGCTTCTGCAAATGAGCACCACTGTAACCCAAAACTGCTATAAAAATTTTTCATAATTCATTCTAGAATGACACTTTTTAACCTCTGTGTACATAAATGATCTTTTTTTTGATTGGTTGCCCTGCACTGCAGCAAGGGCTTCAACGCTCCTTCAGCATGCATGGGTGAGTCTAAACTGCTGTGGGTTGAATAAGAAGATGTTACAGTGTTAGTGTTGGTTTTGTGACAACAAAAAGATTTTGACTTGAAAACCGACCGTTTCTGCTGCTTAGCTGTCATATACATAGACTGTACAGATGACGGAGTGAATATCTATTTTGAAACTTAATATTTACACAATTCAAGCCTTTTTTCCCCCCAAAGTAAAGATATGAGTCCTTAAATTTAGTAAAAGGCATCACAATTTTATAATCACATTACTAATACTTTGTCCAGATTATGAAATGAAAGACAAATTGGCCTGAAACTGTAACATGTACATGAAAAACCTTGTGTGTAGCCTTTAGACAGTATTTCTTACAAGTGATTATTTATGAATAGGTTCATTTGGGCAGAAAACAACAGATAGGCAAATATTAACTGTGTAGGTTTGATGCGGAGCTAAAATTTCTAAAGTGTCACTTTTTGTGCATGACTGAATATCAGTCATTGAAGACAAATATTAAATATTCTCTACCCTGTTTGTTTAAGCACATCACAGAAAATGTTAAGGCATTACAGAAGTGGTAACTCATCAGGAGGTTAAGGGCGTCTCGATAGTAAGACAAAAATAGAGACAAGTTGTGTGTGAAAGTGTGTGGCCCCCAACGTACCTAGACTCGAGAGATTTCAGGTTCCCAGTATTACAACTTTCACAATCTACTTTTCTGCTGTCAGTTGAGTGGGAGCAGACAAGCTGGTTGGGTTTCTGAAGCAAAGTCAAATAACCTGCATACTTCAAGGCCAGGTTGCATGCAAACTCCTGTAGAGAACTTTCTGTCTCAGACAAAAAGACACAAATACATGCACAACTCAGCTTATTCATGTTCATGACCGTTTATGAAGTGTGACTGAGAGCCACACATACCAGCGCGTCTGAGATCAGAATCCATATCCTGGGGACTGAAGGGGAAGTTGAGCTCGCAGAGATATCCCATGACGCTTTTGTCTCTGAGAGATTTCCAGTAAACGCTGCGCTTGTGAGCATTACAGTGACAAAAGCCAGGAATGTTCCAGAACTTACACTACAGACAAAGACAGCACAAGGAAGCTGGATGTTACATCTCACAGTAAAGTAATGCAGGTCAGACATAATAAAATATGAGAATTCTGTGCAATATGATCAAGCTAAAGGGAACTTTCATTTTTATGTACTCCGAAATGCTTTCAGATGCACCTAGTAATCAAAAGATACTGTTAAATATACTTTTGTTTTGTGAGACCAATAACAGCATAACAAAGCTGGTGATATATTTACTGGCCCCAGAGCACAGCAAGTGTAAACGGTTTAGATTTACATTTACGGCATCTAGCAGCTGCCCTCAAACACACCCACTAAAACTCAATAAATGTACAGGTGTGTTTGAACAGAGAAATCCCTACATTTTGCCAAATACTGACCATCCAGGAATGGAGCAGGGGCTCCCTGAGAGGATGAGTACTTATTTTCACTTTTTAAAAAAAATCAACAACAACAACGTCATTTGACCAGGGGTATAAAAACTTTTGCACTCAGTTGTATAAAGCAAACGAATATTTAATGATGAAATTATTGTACTCTGGAAGAGTTCAGGCAATGCAGGGCTAAAATCACATTTCAATTCATTTAATGCACCAATAACAGAACTCACATATTAGCCCACCCCTAACCCCACCATGTCACAAACTCACCGTGGAGGCCAGTTTATCACATATATAGCAGAAGCACTGCTCGCAGTACGCTGCATTATCATTCTCCGGCCCCGAAACAACACACTCCGTGCAGCTGAAAAACAGGCGTGAACACACACAACCTCAAAACTTGTGCATGGCTCTTTCACACAAACTTGATAATATCAAGACCTGTGATTCATTAAGCTTCTCAGAGTAGAAGTGCTGCTCTAGGATCAGATTCCACTCCAAATCCCAGATCAGCAACCCTGTTTGATTATAGGCCCAGGCCAGTAAGCCTTACCAGAAAGGGATAGTGCAGTCATATCTCGCATGAGGCAGAATATGCGCCTTCTGTGAGTAAGTTATGGTTAAGTCCTCGTCCAGAATTTCATTGCTTTTAGGGATTTCGGCTACTGCTGAAATTCAGAGAAAAGAAGAAAGCATATAATCATCTAATCCATGAGTAATATGGTGAAATAATGCTGTCCTTTCACAGCATTTTGCTACACAGGAATTAAGAAAAAAAAGCAAAAAAAAAAAACCCAATTGCGCCTCCACACATACTGCAAATGCAGCTGAGTAGCTAAGTCATGTTTGGTTTCTGAAGTTTAGTTTTGCACAGAAGCTACGAGACTTACTGAAAAAGATTTTGAATGACACAGATGTCTAACACTGAACACTCTCCCCCATTCTCCCCAAACTTCACTGGCTACCCATATCTTATTGTATTCAGTTGAAGTTGCTTCTCATTATCTTTAAAGCTCTCCATGGTTCTGGGCACGACTTACATCACTGAACCACTTTACTCATACTCGTACCCAGTGTTTAAGTTCATTTGGTACTGGCTTCCTTAATGTCCCCAGATTTTAGTTCTTTAATGCCGCAGTCTGTGGCAGATCTTTTAGTGTCGTGGCACTCGCTCCCACTGAATCTTCTTAAAGCTTTCTCTCAAAACACAAGTTAAAAACGTATCTTCCCTCCAGTGTTATGTCTCTTCTTGATCCTGCATTCTAGTTGGTCTTTCGTGTTTTTATACTCTGTGGTGTTGTCATTTGGACTGTTTAATGTTTTTGTCTCTTACTGTCTGTCACATGTTTCTTGTTCTGTGTCTGAACTATTTTCTTGAATTTGAGGAAGGGACTAAAGAAATAACATTACTAATAATAATAAGGACAGTGACAATAACAACGATAATAATAATAGTAATACTTAGCAACTCATAGCATCAGTTAAATCTTCGGACATATGTTGGCTGGCTATCTGACTAACGTTACATTTGGGGACTTTTGTGAGCTGTGCCTTTACATGTTACATGTTTATGAGTTCCAACTATCAGTCTCCCACAAGACAAGAAAACTCCAGATAACTCTGTTGAAGGATTGTTTTCGAAAGCTTCCCTCTTACCGTACTCCTTCTCATTCTTCTTATTTTCGTTTTCTTCCACAATGAAGACGGAGGAGTCGTCGTGGCTCGTCGTGCAGTCGTCATCGTCGTCGCTCAGAATAATCACGGTTAAATTTGTCTCCATCGTCAGAGGCGAGATAAGCTCAAAATTTTAGTGACAGAGGTGCCGCCTTTGTGTCTGTACAGTATAAAGAGTTTAAAGTGAGATCAAAAATATAGCCTCAGAGGCGCCTGTTAGCCACAATGCTACCTCACTTCAAAGAGAATAAAGCCTCACAGACCCTGTCGCTACTTCGCATTACAAAACATAAACCTTTAACTGTCATGTCGTTACCGTGCCGTGACCGTGTGAACACCTGGGCCGTGTTTAAAGAGTCCGAGAGGAAAAAGCAGCCCAAACTCCACTATCTTCAAACTTTGGCGCTCCCACTGAACACCAATATCCGGCCCACAGCGGAACTCGCGCACACCTCAGCGCGCAAGTGCCATGACAACCGGGCAACTTTCAACAAACGACCACGTTAACGTAGGCACCATGGTAACTGTAAAGTCAAAAAAGTTTTTAAAAAAAAAATCTGAATTAAAGGCCATTGGTGGCTGTACTTTGTAACTTTTGTAACATTTGTATTGATTGGTATTTTGAGGGAGGTTTGTCTTTACCTGTAAAACTTTGATTTGAGTTTTGATTACACTGCTATGCATCCGCGGCCTGGGAAAAATTATATTAACCAATATTTCGGATTTACTTACAGCGGTGGTGGAATGAACCAGTGGTCCCTAGTTAAGGGACTGTTTTGCTTTCCAGTGCCCCGCATGTACGTCTCTGGCATGGATGTAAAAAAAACTTCTCTCATAATTATTGTAAACGATGTCTCAGGCAACATGCAGCGTATTTATAATCACCTTATTAAATGACTTTTTGTGAGTCTTTTTTGTGAGTCGGCATCTTCAGACATCTTGTTCCATTCGCCACCACTGTGATTTATTTAAACTTTTTCTAGAACACAGTAATTCACACCAAACTGCTTTTGAGTTTGTTTACATTTAAACTGTTAAATAGTAATTTTGAGAAATCTGTCGTTAATGTTGAACAGAAATCATTTGTATTTCTGAGTAAAACATTATTCACAAGGATCTCTGCGCATAAACCGATTGTATTTGTTTAAATTATTTTCGTTTGCCACATAACCTCAAACAATAAAAAAAATCTCTAAAAAAATTGTAAAACATTTCTTTAGGCTGTATATCTACCTGGAATAATGAATGGAACAGACCAAACGATTAGTGATCGTTAAAAGACTTTTCTTGTTGACATTTGTTGCAAACTGTACTCTTGAAAGTTTAGGAAACCAGGTTTGAGCTGCATGCTAAAACATTCAGGCCACACATCCGAGGAATTAATACCACCACACCACAAATAAAGTAATAAACTACACAAGTTCATATCAAATTAATACATTTTATGAGTAGTGTTCCCTAGATTGGATTCTCAAAATCAAATCCTGGAGGCAGTGCAGGTCAAAGCGATGTGTGTCTCTGACTCAGCCACACTAGTAGGAAAACAACATGATTTTAAGTAAAACAGAACAAAATAGTCAAAAGTTCTGTCAGATCTTTTAGCACACAAGATGCAATGCAAACTTTAATTGTCTGATTAAATCTCATACAGGAACGTGCACCACTAAATAGTTATTTATAGTTACTGCTCTAATAGAACCAGATTAACATGATCTAGTCGAAAATATTACCTTGATTGACTAAGATGTGTGTGTAGCAGGATGCACAGAAAAACTGTGGTACTCAGTTTAATTCAAGAACAGGATTAAGCAAACATTCACATCCATGTGATTCACTGATTTAATTACTTGACTGACTAGTTCTTTCTGGAGGTTTAGAGCTTTGCTTTGAGGAGTCGTTCTGTTGTTCGGCCTCCAGCTCGGGAAGGCGATATTTATCCCACGGGTGAGGGGTCTCCTGGCCTGGCATTAACTCCAGCCACACTTTGTAGAAACCGCGGAAAGCGTCTATCTTCTCCAAGTAGGTGTTCTTGGACTTGTACTAGAGAGACAGACAGGAGAAAGAGGATTTAAAAAGAAAACGAGATCCAAAAAACTATACAGTCTGGCAGAAGAACTGTTTGTTAAGATGTTTCAGAATTTATTTCGAAATTTCTTACAGAACATTGTTTTTTGTTGTATTTTATGAGGTCAAGAGAAACAATCCCGTACACTGGCCAGTTTGCACGCAATTAATTTAATAATACAGAATTACACATTTTAATTCCCATAACCTCATACTCCAGTACTGGCACACTGTATTCTTAATGGCAACTACGCTGATTCTTTCTATCTGTTCTTT
>JBBPCY010025781.1:0-14498 GCA_037974405.1 Brachyalestes nurse | reverse complement strand
ACACACACACACACACACACACACACACATACACACACATACACACACACACACACACACACACACACACACACACAAATCACAGGGGGCTTTTTCTCTGTGCTAAATCTCCTTTATCTGGCCCAGACAGCTAACCATCATCTATTTATTCTCTCTGACTAACAAATGCAGCCACAGAGCCCCCTTGTGGTAGCGCAGAAGTACTTGCGACACAGGGCGGCCATAGTAATCTACTCCAGTATAGGTAACTGCTAAAAGGAACCCTTACAAAATACAGACACTTTTAATGTGGGCATCAGACGTGAGTTTAATTTGTTCCATAGCCCACCTAGAATAGACCAGCTCAATAAAGCCTGTTGCCTTGTCTGGTTTTTACCCTCTTACTGCAATACACTTTAACACATGCTTTATGATGATGACGACACAGAACGGATATTTATTTTTATTGTTGTAAACACTGACTGTGTTAAACAGAAGAGAAAATGGGGAGCAGAACAGGTGATTGGTTGTTGTATACAAGCTAATTTGCATTTTATTCAGCACATAGTGATCAGATTTCAATCTGGCTGAGCAGAGACATATTTGTCTACCAAGTGTCAATGCATGTGGCTAAAATCTTATCAGGACACAATCCAGATACAAGTCACATAAATGATCTGGTATAAACAAGGTCCAAGACATTTCTGTGGGCTGCACTAACTGTAAGTTGCAGCGCAACACACCATTCACAAAATCCCTCCTTTAGCCTTTATACCCTCTAGAGTCACACAGCACAGTAGCATATAGTTAAGAGTAGCAGAACTATACAGACTCATTATAAAAACAATATAAGGTCTGTATTTCAGCTGCAGTAGGCTCCAGAGAGTCATACAAGGGAGTTAGGGAGTTAGGGAGTTCCCTGTGGGATCAGTAGGCTGTGGGTTTGAATCCCAGGACTGCTAGTGGCACCACTAAGGTACTCTATGAGCAAGGTACCATCCCCACATTCTGCTCCCGGGTGCTGTGTTCCTGGCTGCCTGCTGCTTCAAATAGTGAATGAGTTAAATGCAGAGGAAGAATTTTGTGCTGTTCACACTGTGTGCTGTGGTGTGTTCACGTATGACAAATGTTTCTTTTACTTAATAAATTAGCAGTGTGAACATTAGATGCAATCGGTGCATGTAAAACAATGACATTATCCACTATGTGTAACATGTTTATCCCACCCTGCCATCCACTCAAAAGACCTAGATATTTTTGTTGGTTATTCTACAGTCACTGAAACACAGCTAACCTTGGAACACACCGCAGTGATTTATATGTTCTTTATGTGGTAATGAGTTATACCTATGAAAAACATTTCCCATATGGAACATGTAAAGAACATCCAGAGAACAGCTTTTCTACACCCTGTTGCACTATTACACTGTATTGCACAGGCTGTTTTACCAGCATTTAGTAAAGCCTGTACAGCTTAACAACAGCAACTACAGAAAAATATTAATAAAGTATTTCTGTGCAATACTTAAACAATGTGCAATAACAAGGGTTGCCAACCATCCCGAATTGTCCGGGACATCCCGAAATATGGGTGATTTTGATTTGTCCCTTCAGGGACAGCGCCAGTCCCGTATTCAAATCACAGCCTCGTGGGCCAATAATAGACTACTGTAAGCATGGCAAAACTCATGCGAACTTTGCTATGCGACACAGTTGTTGGTGTGCGTGTGTGCAAGAAAAGGAGTAAGTACAGTAGTGGCCAGCATTGGACCCCCCCGCTTGATTTCAATTATTGTTGGTCAGCTGCTTTGCGCGCGCACTTGCAAGAAAGTGTCCCTCATCTGGGGTTGAGAAAGTTGGCAACCCTAGCAATAACCCACACTGCAAATCACACTGTATATAAAACCTTATTTAGTTATTTATTCCTTTCCATATGTATATAGCGCTGCAGAACTTTTTGCAACTATTTGCACTATTTTTTGTGTTATTCTCTACATACATGTCTGCATTGAGGCAGTTGCTTTTAATCTCATTGTACATGTGTATAGTGACAATAAAAGGTATTCTACTCTATATTCTATTCTAAAAAAGCCCCAGTCATATCTTTTCATTGTGCTCAGATCAAGGGCAGAACAATCAGACAAGGCAGAAAGAGGGTAGTGTACTTTGAATAGGCATACACATCTGCACACATTGAGTGGTGCTAACCTGTGCCAGCATGTTCCGGTGGTCCGAATCTCTGTAGAGAGGGAGGTATTTGTGCAGGATTTTTAGAGTATGGTGTTTGAAAATGGCCGTGATATAGACTGTGCACTCCACTGCTGATACAGGCTTTGAGAAAACACCATAAACAAAAAGAACACCCTCTTCAGAAGTGGTGCCTGCACACACAGACAAAGCTCTTTTAGTTCTAATCAGACATGATTACCTTGAATTAGAAGTCTTTGTGGACAAAGCACTAAATACAGGGGTAATTATTTAGAAGTTTCAAGAAAGATTTCTCTTTTCTTAGACTGTATTTCTTATCTGTACTTCAATTAAGGGATAGATTTCTGTCATATTTTCTGTGTGAGTTTGAGCCAGTCAAACACAATGATATTTTTATAACCCTTTACCAAGGTGTCAATAATTTGAGCTTTTCAGTAATTATTGTACCAAACAGGTACCAAGTCATGTATGAAAAACAGTTGAGGAAATGTAAATTAAATAAAACAGAGAATTTTACATGAACTGCTTCACCAAAGTAAGCTCTTTCCAGAAATGTCTGTTTTTTTATTTCCAGTTTAACAGGATTCCAAGTTTAATATTCCAGAGCTAGAGCTCATACAGAAGGTTCTCAAAACAGTCCAAGAGCACACAGAAAAGTCATCCAATCAATCCAGTTAAAAATCTCATGAATTTAACACAAACTCTCTGGGCCCTAATTGCCCCTTATTTATACTCCTAGGTTATCAAACTTCACCTTGCAAGGAATTCTGGTATGCTATATTAACAGTAGTTTAGAACAGTAATGTGCAGAGAGAATGATTGTCATTTTTGTGATTCATATTATTTGATGTCACATTTTTTAGTAAGTAGAATTTTGTGGAATTTGAATTCAGTTCAGTTTTCTGACATTACAGTTCTATGTCTAATCAGCTGCATGCAATTCTAATTCCAGTTCCCGAAAGCGAATTTAAGATGCCTGAACACCCAAACAGAAGACAGTATATTCACTATGCATGTGGTCAGCAGGATTTAGAGAGTTAATAATAATAAAAACAACAAAAATGTGTGTTGTGTATTTTACCTAGCAGTACAGGTTTGTCCTTCTGCCAGTGTCCTCTTTGGAAGGCACTGACAGCCTGTTCCTGGATCAGCTGTCCATCTATATATGGTCCCCAGGTCTCAAACACCTCCAAAAATCGGAATGGGTTCACCAACTTAGAGCCTCAGAAAACACACACACACACGCACACATTACATTATAAATAATAATAAACAAACAATCATCAAAGGGCTTAGAAACTCAATAAATACAGCTCAGAATAATTAAACAAACAGACTACACAAAGGCCATAAGCAAACAAGTCACTAGCTTCTATTATAATTATATTATATACAAGTGAGTTTAGGGTGGGTTTCAGGAAATGTGTGCAGAAAAATGTGTTTAAAATATTGTTGCTTAAGGATACAGCATACAGAGATTACATAAAAAATGCTGGGGTATTTCGTTAAATGCGTGTTTTTTTCTGTAGGATCCAGTGTCTGACAGCCAGGGGGTGTGGTGGTGGCAGGATGGGTTGTTGCGCACGTGCAGAGTCTCTGCCCTTATCCGGGAAACAAAAAGTGAGGAGGACGACACGAATGATTTTGAAGAGTGGGGGGAAATGCCCCCCTGCTACTATGGTTCCTGTGCCCGTGGTTGGAACAGTTGATCATTCACTGCAATTCATCCAATAAGGATTTTTTTTGTCATCGAAGTACATTGCATCTAAATGATCACCTCAGCGCAAAGCGCTTTGGAGCTAACCCTGCGATCCGAGTTAGAACAGTCCGATCACAGTACCAGAGGCCAGCCAAACTGGACCAGGCACTCAGACCCAAACTGACCTGTCTCCCCTTGACCTAGCAAAATTATCTCTGTTGCAGAGCTTATTTTGAGATGCCTTGAGTGCTGGGGGTGATGTACTTATCCACCCAGCGATTTGTATGAGTGAAACACACGAGACGCCCCCCTCGGGAAAACACTATGCTACACCCCTGTTCCAGACCCAACAACAGTGGTCCCCCCGCCCGCATTATAATGCTTCTGTACCTCGGGCGTGAATGTACATTGTCTTAGACTGCACCTTATAGACGGACTTAGTTCTATCTATTAGTACTAAAGCCTTAAAAAAAAAATACCCAACAGCATATTAGGTTGTATTTTTGATTGCTGTAACCATTGATGCACATGAAGAGTACAGAAAAATAACTCATTGAATAAAAGAAAGTCTGTAATGTTGATTATTCATTCGCTTAAATGCCCAAATTCATTTACATTTTTAAATACTTTTACAGCAAAAAATGTGTGCGAATAATTTTGATTAATTAATTACAGAGCTTGTAATTGATTTGATTTTTTTAATCACATGACACCCCTAATTATTACACAAGTAAATAGAATGTTCTTACCAATATAGTAATACCAACATGGGTGTATAAGACTTACTGGATTTCATTTGAGCACTGAGTACAATCTGAGCGCTCAGAGCCTGCAGACACAGGAAGTCCTGCAGTGAGCAGTTGGTTAGCTTAGCAAAATGTTTTCCCAGCTTCAGGGACTCGTGTCTGCAGAACACAAACATGGTGACCCTTCTGTTTAGTCTTTCAACCATCATTGTACCTAAAAATATTGATTACATAATGCCAGGGGTTTATTTAACAAAGCAGGATTTCTCAGTTTAGCAAGATTACTTAAGCCTAATGTCAAGCCAACACCACCAGAAAGGGCAGAAAGACATTCTCATTGGTGTTGTTAGGGGATAGAGCCCTTGCTGCAGTAGTGGAACCAGCCCCGTGTCCAGGGAAGTAAAAAGGAGACTCCTAATATCTGATTGTCCACCCCAGGTGCCACCTGAAAATGTACTTGCTGTCACTGACAGTCTGATGCATTGCGAACCCACCATCTATTCCAACAGTGTGACGTTTCAAACTTACAAGTTAAATATCACTATCAGGTCCCGGCAGTGGCCACCAGGGGTCGCTCTTTTTTTAATTTGGTTTTTGAGTTTTTGTGTTGTGTGACTTTTATTTTGATATCCTGAGTACATCGGGTTTGAATTTAGCCTGTTATTAGTTTCAGCTGCCGGGGTGCTCAGGAGTAAGTGTACGTGTTTGCTGATTGGTTTTGGGGGTTTTTAGGTTTTGTATTTAATTTGGTTATGACCTGTGTTGTCGGTCAACCGTACTTTAGCCTTTTGCTATGCCTGTCTCCATTTGTTTTGAAACCATAGTTGGAGTCTCCATAGTTATAGAGTCATGTTCCCATACCAGTTTTGTTTTTGTGTTTAATTACAAAATAAAGATGCAGCACTTTGATTATCCTTGGTGTTAATGTGCTTGCCCAGTGTGCGAGAAGTGGCCCAGCATAACAATCACGCGACTAACATACTCTAAATTATGGTATTCAGGGTACAGTGCAACAGTTTTTAATTTTGTTGGTTGAGATTTTTACTGTCATAATGTAAAGCGTGTTCAACCTTTCATTCCTAAGTGGAGCATGGACAGGGTAATTACAAATACATCTGTAATCAGCATCTGTTCAGTAACACCTCTAAAGTTACTCTACGAAATGACCAGCGTATGTGTGTGTTTACCGTGTCTTTAGAGGAATAGAGAATGGAAGGCTTTGTAGCACTGCCTGATTGAACAGTGGGTTGCTGCTCTGGATCATCAAATGTAAACTAACGGACTGAGCACCAGCACTTTCACCAAATATGGTCACCTGGAACACACACAAAGCATTCATTTCAAACACCCTTACCTCAATAAGCTGTGGAAAATGATGAATTGCTTTTTATTAAAAAGATAAATAAGGACTCCAGAGAGGTGTGCTTGTGTAAATGTTAAATTGACGCAGAATCAGATGTCTTCTTGTCCTCTAAACACGTTGAGCTGTTAAATGATTCAGTTAGCAGCAGCTTCAGAAGTTAGACAGATTTTTAGATGGTGTCGCTTCCTTCTGGACTAGCAAAAAAATATATATTAAACAGACCACCTTTTAAATATTTTCTTCAAGAAAATAAGAAATATGCTTTCTATCAGGCCAAAGTAAACATCACTTTGGACATATTTCTGGCAGCTCTGCTTAAGAGGTGTATGTCTACAAATGTAGAGAGGGATACATTTTTCATTTTGGCCTAAATACCTCTTTAATTTTACAGATCCACTGTGTGTGTGTGTGTGTGTTTGTGTACATGTGCATGTAGGTATGTGTGTCCTTGCCTTGCTGGGATCCCCCCCAAACATAGCAATGTTCTGCTGGACCCACAGCAGAGCAGCCTGCTGGTCCAAAATCCCATAATTCCCCACTGCTGCTTTTGTGGAATCCTTCCCTGATACCAGAAAACCAAATGCTCCTAGAGTGAGAGAGCACAGAGCAACCAGACAGAAGAGAGGAAATTTACATATATTCATTTTAAAGGCACAGTCAAAAAAACAGCTTGATTAAGGGATAAAAAGAGGTTGTCAAATCCACCCATTTTCTGAGCCTGTTTAGGATTGCTGGGGGAGTGATGGCAAAAAGTGGGACAATACCCTGCACAGGTCGCCAATCCATTACAGGGCAGACACAGAAAAACACTTTCACACCTAGGGACAATTTTCCAATTAACCTGGTGTACATGTACAGAGAAAACTATTGCAGAATCGAGGAGAAAATCCAAACTCAACAAAGAAAGTCTTCCCCGCCGTTCCCCAGATTAGAAAATAATTAGAAAATGTAAAACTGCATTCTGAGTGCATTCTAAACCCACATAAAAGTCATAAGTTGGCATAAGAGAAGAAAAAAGGGCCATTTAAAGTGTGAATGAGAAATCATGTTCATGTTCCCTGTAATCCAAAGTCATATTAGAGGTTGGCAAAAGTCACTAGGCTTGTTTGAATTCACAAGCGCTGCATATCAGTCTAAAAAGCACCATGTTAAGCCAAACAAGCCTAATGACATTTGCCAACATAAAATGTCTTAAAATGTCTTCTGACTTGTTGCCATTACCTTGCACCACCAACAGGTGAAAAAAACAATATAAGCACTAATATCAAGGTTCATCTCCCCCACCTATCATGATGCACTCCGGTGCCTGCTGGTTAAAATTTTTTTACTCTTGGTGACATACACCAGTATAATCTTGCATAGTTTGTAGTTTTCAGAGCTAGGAACTGTAGTTCCTCTCCACCCAGCTGGGTGACCCGAGGGACAGCTTGATGATGACAAAGCTTGATTTTTTATTGGCTAGAAGCTGTGCTAAAAAAAAAAAAAGATACAAACTGTAGTGAATAAAGCGTGTATCATATATAATGTGTGGGTTTTTTTTGTTGTTTTTACACATTGAAAAGCTTCAAAGAAATGGTTAATCTGATGAATGCAGCTTGCTGCTGGTAAAAATGTCAGATGTTCTTAGCTGTTCTCCCAACTGCGACCACCACGACGAGGAGAAGTTCAACATGAACAAGTCCACTCTATTTTGATAAATTATGAGAAAACAAGTATTTTGTCTTTAAAGTAAATGATGAATTGTGCTTAATATGACCAGGGGCAGATTTGTACATGCAGTTAGAACAATGCTAATTTCTTTACTTGTTTGCTGGGGTAGTTTTGTAGCACAAAATTGTTAGAGAGAATAAAGAGAATTACTGTTTTTCTATTTTTTTCACATGAAGCACAATCTGTCCAGACTCTGGCGGCTAATGTGTGTGTGTGTGTGTGTGTGTGTGTGTGTGTTGTACCCAGTCTGTAGGCAACGCTGACCACCACGGTGTGTGTGAAGTTGCTGATGAATCGAGAGTCATACAGAGGTTTGGAGGCAGAGCCTGCGATGAAATCTCCACCATGAATCCAGACCATTACTGGTAGCTTCAGCTCTGGAGCACTTAAATTTGCGCTCAGAGGAACGAAAACATTCAGATACAGACAGTCCTCACTCACCTATAACATACACACACATAATCACTGAATCCTCACTCACCTCAAACAGGTCTTAAACATTTCCTTAAGCTGTTTTAATGACAGAACTATTACGAGGTACATTTGTGCTTAGTAAAGCTTAGTTTACCAATTATTACAGTATCCACTGTGTAAAAGTTATAGACATTTAAGAAAATAAAGCTATTTGTGTAGACTTTGTTTGTAACAAAACCCTGTTTGCTTCATAACTTCAATGTATGTAACTCTGACAAGATTTTACTGAAAGTAAGCCTTGACAATTTTTTTCAATCCACTCATGAAATTTTCAAAAATTTTAAAGAACTACCCTCTCACTCTCTGATGCCATCTCTTCTTTTTTCTTTCTATCTCTCTCTCTCTTTCTCTCTCACTCACCATTTTTGGACATTCCTCACTGATTGCACCTATGCAGGGCTGTATGCAGGCTGCTCTGGGAAATGTAGCGTTGTGCTCTCCTCTCCAAGGACTGACTGGCCTGGGGGGTTTCCAGCGATTAGCCCCTACAGGCGGGGCAGCGAACGGAATTCCATAGAATATGTGCGCTTTATCTGCAGTCAGTCCTCTAATAATGCCATCTTTGGTCTGAACTTTGGGCCCAGTGCTGTCAGGGTCAGTGTGGTGGTCTCGCAGAGGCCAGCCTTGGACTCCAGTGGTGACTCTGCGAATCAAACCGGCAAGCCAAATATCCTTTTCTGTGCTGGACATGGTTCTGACCAACACAGACACTAATACAAACAATATCAACACACTTCTATACACTTCCATCTTCCCTGCAAAAAAGTCAAATGTCAACGAAGTCATAGATTCAGAAAGAAACAGCTTTGGGCTTGACTAGTTTGCTCTGGTCTAACATCTCCCTTCTCTGACTGTGGGTTGGGTCAGCATTAGTGCTCGTGACTCCTGTTACATGGATGGACACGCTACACTTTTATATTTGTGTGTGTGTGTGTAATTAAGAGCACATGGTCTGTCCTTCAGCCAAGTGAGTTAAAACAGATTCCCATGATCTTCATATGCAGTCTAATGACCCAGCATTCAGTATTATGAACAATATGAATGGTAGCATCAAAATGTAGTCTTTTCTTTGTCTGGTTTAATGGTAAAGTCTTTGAATTTCTTTTGAATTTCAAGTAGGTTTGTTGTAAAACTATCTATATGTTTCCAATCATATTTTTCTTAATACAGCACCACACTTTATTCTTTTTAATGAAAATGTGTTTTTCAGGGATTATGTGAAAAGACAATTTGGATCATTGTACGCAACAAAGTGTGTTTCCTATCAGTTCACATCTTTTAGTATCAGGAACACATCTTTCAGCTATGGAGCGACCTTAGGTGTTGATGTGGGTGTTGTAAACGGGGTTTACAATATAATGGTTTACAGTGTTGGGCAAGTTACTTTAAAAATGTAATTAAACTACTGATTACAAATTACTAATGTGATTACTAGTTATATTACTAGTTAGATTACTAGTTACTTCACCCTCTCAAGAAACTCTTAAGTCAACCTAAACACACTAACTTATTATTAAGTGTTACAAACCTACGACAACTCACATAATGTTCTTGCCTTTAACCGAGATGAATTTAAAATAATGGCTATATTTCCAGTTACTGAACGCGAACAATATAATGGGGACATGCACCCTAATATAATGGTTCATGCAGCCCCAACATAATGGTTTATGCCCCAACAATATAATGGTTCTTGCCCCCAACATAATGGTTTATGCCCCAACAATATAATGGTTCTTGCCCCCAGCATAATGGTTTATGCCCCAGCTGTGGGGCATTTCATGCTGTGAAAAAGAACTGTAATGAAAATAAATGAAAAGCTAAATATAAAGTAAAATATATAAAATAAAATATTGACCTGTTTTGCCGTTATATGTGCCCCCTAAAAACACACTGGCCCCACCTTTCTGGATAGAGAAGTCTATACGCTCCTGCACACGGCGTGTGGTCTTGATCCCTCTGACCACTGGGATGAGGAGGCGCCACTGAGACACAGCGCACTCTGCACCCGGAACACCGAGACGAAGAAGAAGAACAAACAGTGAAGATGGCGGCGCCCGGAGAGAAAAGCGTGAGAGAGAAAAATGTGGAGAAAAACAGTAAAAACAAAAAGCAAAACCAAAGTACAGGTAAAATAGTGAGATACATTCACACTATGGACTCCCATGCATTGATAGAGGAGGGAGTTTTATATTCCTCCTCTTGTTTTGAGAGTGCACTCTTGTGGAGGAGAACAGGAGGATCTCGCAGCACAGGCTGATCCGATCTTACAGCAGGTTTTATTTCACATTTAGATCCTAAGAGCTGATGGAAAACATACGTAACACTATAAAAGTTCCGTAGTGATTTACAGTGTCCTGGAGTGAGATGTAGTGTTCTGTAGTGATCTCTTGTAATCTGTTGTATTCTGTATTGATCTTTAGTGTCCTGTAGTGATCTGTAATGTCTTGTAGCATTCTGTTGCGAACTGTGGAATTCTGTAGTGAACAGTGGAATTCTGCGGTGTCCTGTAGTATACTGTGGTGAGGTGTAGCATTATGTACTAAGCTATCATGTCCTGTAGTGGGCTGTAATATCCTGTTACTTACTACAGGAAACTATAACTCACTACAGGATCCTACAGTGCACTGAATATTCTTTTAGGAATACTGTAGATATCCCCTTGTTTTTTCTATTGATCCTTTTCAGAAGGGGGAAGTCAAACAGTATGTTGATACAGATTTTTTTTCTCATCATTTGGCGCACTGCACAGTTTTATAAAGGCTGATTCTGGCTTTCCTCTTCTTTCACCTAAGTTGTTCTTTGTTTATAAGTTCTATGAACAGCTGACTGCCTGGGTAAAATGGACTTTATAATGTTTAGTCTGCAATAAAAACTTTTACAAAAAGATGCATTGTGTATATTTGTTTAGAAGGACAGTAGAGGAATAATGTCTGATACTCCACAGGGTATATAAAAATGTATTTTTCCCTGTAGATGAGTCTGAACTGCTAACGGTTCCTGATGGTTGGAAGGAGCCTCAGTTTACTCGGGAAGATAACCCCCGTGGGTTCCTGGAAGAGAGCAGCTTCGCCACCCTCTTCCCCAAATACCGTGAGGCCTACCTGAAGGAGTGCTGGCCACTGGTGCAGAAAGCTCTTGGGGAGATCGTAAGTTTAATTAGTATAGCACAGGGCTGTTCTGTTTACTTGAAATGATATCAAATGATAATTAGGCAGACTATACTGTATGCCAAATGTAGCTGATCAGTGAAGGCTTGTTTTTTTGACTAAGGCTTGCTTCTAACATAATCTGTAACATTAGCTCATCTTAGCTTGTCTAAATTATCACACGCATCCCAATTCGTGTCTGGTTGTTGAAGGCCCAGCACAGTGTTTTTCCTTTTTACTTAAAATCCTAACCAAGTAGGAAGTCTGCTTACTTTTGTTGCAATAAAATTCATATAGTGCATTGAATCACATATTGTTACACTGCCATCTCACCATTTCATTTTGAGTTATTGATTACATTCATTGAGACAATTAATCAGCATCTACTTCATATTCATGAACTGTGAAATGCATTCCCACATCAACAAAGTACGATACACAAAATGCTGTTTGGTGTGCCAAGAAGCAGCAAGTTATGGTCATTCTCTCTCTGTCTGCCCAATCACTCAACCTTTATTAATAAACTGTGTGTAAATTAAATACATACAGAATACAAAAAGGCATACATACAAGGTACAGAAAAAAAGAATAAATGAAATTGCTGCTGTTGTTTGCTTGCATCAGGTTAACAGTGCTTCATTTTACTTTCCCAGAGGTTTTAATGGTTCTCATAGCAGCTTGAAGCTCAGTTAGTAAATATACCTAATGCTTTGATTTGAATAATTAAGCTCATCCTGAGTTCATGTTCTGTGTTGGGGTTCTCCTCTGCTTACATATATAAATATGTATGAAACACCTAAACTTTATCTGAACTTTATCTGCTGTGCCGGGTCTTTAGGTGATCTCAAACATACTTGCTTATGTGGCTTCTGACACTGTATGATACTTTTATTTACTGTTGTTACATACAATTTCCCCATTTTATAGATATAACATGCTGTGTCCATAAACTGATGAACTGTTCTTTCCTTGCAGTTTATCAGTGCTACTCTGGATCTGATAGAAGGCAGCATCACAGTGAGCACAACAAAGAAAACATTTGACCCTTATGCAATCCTGAGAGCCAGAGACCTCATCAAACTACTAGCTAGAAGTGTCCCATTTGAACAGGTAAGGGCACTGGGTACTTGGATGTGTTTAGGGCAACTGCGTTATTCTGAGGTGGAGTTTTGATTTGATTTTGGATATTTTATGTGTCACAATGTCTCAGTTCTACACAGTTGAATTTCTACAATGCATAGGATGATTTACATAATCACACTCTTTAAAATATTTTGTTGCTTTGCAGCCTGAAATTAAGATGCATGCATAAAAACAAATTTTCAGCTGTATTTACTCAATGCAACTTACCCAAGTTACTGAGATGGATAAAGGATAACCCCTCTCCAAAAATACATGCAAACTGAGTCAGTTATAACTAATCACCTTCTCCAGTACACATCAAGCTAATTGGCTTCAAGTTTTTGTCCAGTCAAATCAAGTAGGTTTGTTGTCATTCAATCATGGGTGCCGGAAGCATTTTCAATGTGGGGGGACACGTCACTCTACGTCTCGGCTGCTGTCCGGGGTGTATGGGTGGGGGTGGGATTGGTCATGGGATGGGCGTATGGTTGTATATCTTGCCTGTTGGTTCGGGTGCCCGCGCATTCAGTCATGCATTTAATAAGAAACGAAACAACATGCTTCCAGGACCATGGTGCAACTCAAGAACAGAAACGGAGCACCACAAGATCATAAGTGCACACAGGACAAATGCTACAGATCAATCTGAATGTGTTACAGTATTATGACTGTAAAAAGAGATGTTTAAGGCAGAAACTGAAAGCAAACAACTATAGGTGGCAAAGCACAGTCAAAAAGGGATACAGTTGTGGACAGACAATGCATAGAGAAAAAGTTGGATGCAGGGGATTTATCGATCCCTAGGAGTGCTATAAATGCCAAGATGCCTATGGAAACTTGGAAGCTGGTGCAGGGATTTATGTCAGAATGTCATTGTGTGCATGTGACTGCAATATCACTAATGTTCCACTAATGTGAACGGGAGGATTAAATGGGAAAACTCCTCAAGAAAGGCCACATTATTTAAGATGTATCTGGTGGAAAGGCAATTCAGCTCACCATCCAAAGAACACCAGTCCTACAGTAAAGTATAGGTGGTTGCATCCTTTTGTGGGGGGGTAATTCTCTGCAGCAGGGACTGAGGCACTTGTCTAGATAGAGGGAAAAGTGAATGGGGCAAAATACTGTATAATTTAAGGAAAACCTGCTAGAATGTTGTCAATGAGAAGTAGGTTCGCCTTCCAACATGACAATGACCAAAAGCACACAGCAAAACTAACCACACAGTGGCTAAAGGAGAAAATGGGAAATGTCCCTGCGTGACCTAGTCAGAAGCCTCTCTCAAACACTATTGAAAATTTGTGAAATGCTTTGAAGATTCCAGTCTACCAGCCACCATCCATTCTGTACGTTTTCCACATGCATTTTTATAGTTTTTCAATCCTGAAATTGTTACAGCTTTATCTGTTAGCAACAACTACTGCAAGCCATCTGTGTTTAAATTGTTTTATTATGTAATTCAACCTAAACTGTTTTATGTAATGCAGCCTAAAAATGTTGACATTTAGCAATAGATGATAACTTGTGCATTAATTTTTTTGCTGAAAGTGTACTCCTGTCTCTTTCAGGCTGTTAGGATTCTGCAGGATGACATGGCATGTGATATTATAAAGATTGGGACGCTAGTGCGTAACAGAGAACGGTTTGTGAAACGCAGACAGAGGCTGATTGGACCTAAAGGGTCTACACTGAAGGTGAGCAGAGATCAGTGCCGTGCAACGTTCCACTTGGGCTGCAATTAACAACGATCTCTTTACTCACATACACACACATTTGCTAGTTAAATATGCTCGTCATGCAATGCTTAAGTAAATTTCACTTAATCGAGCATTCAAGCTGTATTGCGAGCAAACACTGGCTGCTAGATACAGGTGAAGAACTATCTGAGGCAAATTATTCCTCACATTAAAGTTCAGTGCATGCCGTGGGTCAAAACATGAATTTTGATTATCTAGTAACTTACCATGCTGCTGATCCTTCTTCATTTTGGGGTTTAACATGTTTTTGTGTCTGGTGTTCTCTCAATACCCCCACCCCCCCCCCATCTG
>JBBPCY010025656.1:0-14504 GCA_037974405.1 Brachyalestes nurse | reverse complement strand
CCTTCATTGTCATACCATGGACAAGAACATGGTCAATCACAGTAGCTCTGATTTCATCAGATATTACTGTTCTTTGTCCTCGCTGACCACCTAGACCACCTTGACCTGCTCGACCTCCTCTCACACGCACTCCTCTTCTTAGATTTCAATCCATTGTAGTGCATTGTAGTGGGTCGCATGGAGTGGGACCCGAGGAGATACTTTATGAAATAAGGAAAATAAGCTCTCATCCTACAGTGATCGACTGGTTCTTATGAATGTCTATTCATATGATGGTTTGTGTGTGTCATTTGAAAACAATTACATTGTTCTGAATGTAAAGTTTCATTTTGCAGGAGAATTGAAGAGTTTTGCCCATTGTGTGTGTGTTTTTTGATTTGTGTTTAGAGTTCTGACAATATGAGGCATGCTTTCAGAAAATTTGTGTAAACAATTGAGAAACTGTAATGGTACAGTGCAGATTTAAAGTAAACAGTGCAGTAGTGCAAGTAATGCTTAGTGGAGTTACAGCTTCATGTAGGAAGCTTTTTTCGCTGGTAAGGGAGTGGATGTTCCTGTAATGTCTCCAACATGGGAGGAGTGGAAACAGTCCATGGTTGGGATGTGAAGCATCTTTAATGATGAGAGCTGAGGTGTTTGTTGATCAGGTTAGATCATTGGTGATGTGTACCCCCAGGAAACTTGAAGCCAGACACACACTCCACTGCAACACCATTAATGAAGATAGGAGTGTGTACATGGCTCCTAGCATGCCTGTAGTCCACAATGATCTCATTGGTCTTCTGTGTGTTGAGTAGGAGGTTGTTGTCTGCACACCACATTACCAGGTGCCGAACCTCATCCCTGTAGGCTCTCTCATCATCTCCTCTGATCAGGCCGATCACCATTGTGTCGTCTGCAAACTTGATTATGGTGTTAGAACCATGCGCAAGTGCACAGTCATAGGTGAAGATGGAATACAGGAGAGGGCTCAGCACAGGGTGGAGGAGAAGATGTTTAAAAGACTGTGTTTTGTTAGTCAAATAGTTAGTTACAGAGGGATGAACTGACTCCAAGGTGGCTGAGAGTACCATGATCTTCATGGCAAATTTGTGGCCCTACTAAGTTCACAGTGACATCAGTTTGGATGAAGGTCCACAGTTCTTCTGCTTGCTCTAGAAGGGTGTCATCCCACCATATGCTCAGCTTTCATCCCCAGTCCAAAGGGCAGAAACGAAGTTGGGCCCCTGCTAAATCAGCCCCTACAAGCCCCTGCAAGGTCTTGAAAATTACCTGCCTGGCTGGTTTATTTAAGGCACTTAAACCACACACCGCAACAATATTTGGAAAGAGTGCACGCAGCAAAAGTGTGTGCGCAGCAATAGTGCCTGGCTAGAAACATTGCAGTGCAGGAAAAAAAATAGCAGACACTTGTCAAGTCTACCAGTGACAACCGTGTTGATGTCAGCACCAATGTAAATATTACTAATTTCTAATGGGATGTAATATGGCTTGATAATGATTCAAATTGCATATTAGTAGAATTATTTAGCCTTACCAGTCTAATCAATTACTAAATCAATAACTCACTTATATTTTTCATTAATTTTATTTTTCCTCTTTGTATGGTTTTATGTAGCAAAACAAATATAAATCTTAAATGTGTTCCCAACATTTCAAAAATTAAACAGGCTGTTTTTGTAACTGTACATCTAAAATTGTATATACAGTAAACCCCCACTTTAACATGAATCAGCAGTCATATTTTCAGTCTAGTGCGGATTTTTTCTGAGAATCAAACTAAAAATTGTTCGGCGAAACCCCCGCACTTATGCAGAAACTGCAGATATTCTCTGCATTTTTTTGCTTTTGTGATGCCCTGGCCTCGACCACCACACCCTCTCGTCCTCGTGCTAGGTTGTTAGATTGAGCACAGCCCTTAGTAACCCAGCACAAGGACGAGGGGGCGTGGCGGATGAGACCCGGACCTCACAGCTTTTGTTGCGCCAGTATATAATTTTTCATACATTTCGGTGCTACATAATTAAGAAAAATATAATTTACTAATTTTGTAACAAATATTAACGTAAATTCAGCTCCATATAAAAATAACTATAAATGTTTTGGTACCGTGGAGAGAAACACAAAGTAAGCGCATCCTGGGATGCATCAGCTTCCCAACCCAATAGCATGATAACAAACAAAACTATATGCCATGTAGCCGAGTCAGTAAGTGTGTGAGCATGTGTGATAGATACATTTTAAGGAGTTTAAAACTGAATTCGTTTATAAACAGTTATATGTAATTATATGTAAATTGTCAAATTAAAAGTTTTTAATTAAAAGTTCTGTTAAAATGTTAGAAATGAAGCACCAGATTTTTAAAAGGAAAAAAACAACCTTTTAAAATGTTGTTTGCCATCTGTGATCTAAGTAGTGATGCAAGCAGTATCCAGAAAGGGAAGGTTGCAGCGGCTAGTCCATTCTCTCTCGATATTTTTTACATGTCTCTTGACCATTTTTAAAAGATCAACCCATCACAAAGTTTTATACAAGTGCACAAATACAGAGCTCTGACAAATGCTGCTTGGAGCTTGCACAGCCTGATGTCTTTCTTCTGATAGGTACATGCATGAGTTTGCTTCAGATGGCAAACATTTAATGAACTTTTATTTAGAAAATTCTTTCTTTTATTCAATTTCTATTGTTACAGCAACACAATTTTTTCTTTTGCGCTGAAGGAAATATAACATTTCTGAGTGAAATCTTCAGAAAATATTTCAATTTCAGCCATTACTCACTTCCCTGATGTGCAGGAATGTAAATATGTTTAAAAGTAAGGAAAACTAAGTTGACTCCCTGTGATAATGTAAAAGACTGTGGCTATGTCCTGCATTAAAGATTAATGGTGTGGCCTGATTTGTCAGTGATAGCTAGTTTTAGAATGTCTAACAAATTCATCTTCTTAATTAAACCTAGAATAAAAGCTTCTGTATTTAGAGTGTCTGTGCAACACCTACGCATGTCTAACTAAGGTTGGATTGACAGGAGCCTGGTTGGTGCAGCCCATTGGATGTAAAAATGAAGTAAATAACTGTCACCTTTCACTGCACTTCTCTCTCCATCTCTCACCATTGTGTAACAGCTACACTGATCTGGACAGATCAGAGGTCTGTGTGTTAAAGGCAATGAAGACAAAGAAGTCTGGTAAGAGCAAAGTGTGAGTGTAAGATGTCTGAACACACAGAAAATCAGTCAGATATCCCCTGATACCGCAGATTCTTGACATGTCGGTTCTAGATCAGTTATTAATTTCATTCTGATACTTGCATCTCTCTTTTATCCATGACCATGAAAATAAAAAAGTTGTTGATTCAAAGTGTCTTATTTTAATGAAAACAGCGAATTTGAACAGCATGTAACTGTGACCCCACCAAATTGGGGCAGGGGGGGTGGGGGGCGTAGAAGCCTATGACACCATGACTCAATCACACGAACCTCTCAAGTATGCCAGGACACAGAACTGAGTTTTAGTCAAGGTTTATTGGAAGTCTTTTTCTAAAAAAAAAAGTCACTGAACCCAAACTTCCATGTGCACATAGCAGTCCAATAGGCCCAAATGGCTGCCAAAGTAACAAAGCCCCACTGTTCAACGTAGAGGATGAAGTTCCCACAACACTCGTCTAGGTGGAAGAAGGGGGGGTCCAGTCCTCTCCAGCAGGGCACTAAGTGGAAACAAGACAAAACTAACTAATGGATGTAGGTCAGGTCATAATGGTATCTCCTACTCCACACATGGACAGGAGAGGGCCAAAAATAAAAAGAAAGTAACCACGCCAAAAAAAAGACACTACAAACAGTGGAAAATATTAACAAAGTCAAATAATGAAAGCACTACACACTGAAACCTGTGGCCTAACTCCTAACAGAGCTAGAACGGCAGGCGAAATTTGGGACAGTTCCTTTTACTCATGAGGTATAACCTGCTAAAAGAAAAATAAGCAGGTAATGGAGAAACTTCAGTCAAAAACAATAATCCAGCTTTAAAAGAGCAGTTCTTGGAACAGTGGTCCAACCAGTCTCCCAGTCACTCGCCATAGGGTGACCAAAAGCATTTAACTTAACGAGGGGTAAGCGTCCTCGTCCTCACCCTCCTCACCCCTCTCACCTTTGGGCAGAAAGAGAAATAAAACACTTACAACAACAAAAGGGACTGAAAGGTGAATGGACATCTGTCTCTTGACAGACATGGCTTAAATAAAGTCAAACCAACAGAGAAATGGGGACTCTAATTGAGACTGCGGGCCACTTGAGGAAGAAAGACAGGAGGATTCAGGCAGTCAAAACAAAAGTCACATAAATTCAGAGGAAAAAACACCCAATGTTATAGGACCCGCCAGGGCGTCACTCCAGGCCTGAAGCATGACATGAAACAAAACACTTGTAATTGTTTGAAAAGAAGGTTTATTTAATTGGAACACACTCTCCATTTATTTGGACTTTTTTGTACTGTATAACAATATTTTATATTGTTTTTGTCTCTGTGTGTCTCTACAGTTTTAATAACTTCCTGTCTCACACACCAGTCACGTGACGTCAACCGGGCACCGGAAGTGACTTGCGTCTCTGGATGTATAAACAGGAAACAGGTACCACTCTGCACTTAGATATTTGGGTCTCATGCCGGCTTATCCTCAGCCCATTTCCCTCTGTACTGTAAGTACTCTGGTTCCTCAGAACCCTTTATATACCCTCTGTGTGCGTGTGAGAATGGTGGGAATTTTTAGTTCTTGCTAGAGCGTTCTCAGAGCAAATTGTGTGGTTTACCTGCTCTTTTGTGTGTGTCTGTGAATGGGCTCTTCCGCTACACTACACTGGGCAACAGTTCAGTTCATTCATTGTCTCCTCCTTAACAGAATGTCTGAGTCCCCTGTGAGCCCAGCAGACTTAGCCGCCCTAGTGGACACGGTGAACCAGCAAGCAGTCGAGATTGTGAACCTTAAGCAGGAGACAGTGTGTTTGCGCACGCAGCTTGTTGCCCTTGCAGAAGGCGCATCAAGGCCTGGCTCAGACCCCTCCTCCTCCTCCTGTTCTCCCCAAGATGTCGCTGCCGGAGAAGTGGAATGGAACAGATAGGAAGTGCAATGTGTTCCTCACTAACCTCTCCCTTATTTTTGAGTTTCAGCCCAGCCATTACCCATCAGAGCAAAGCCAACCTCTTGCACCCTGCGGCCAGCAAGTCCCCAGACCAAGAACTACCCTGAACCATCCTCATCATCCAGCAGACCTCCACCTTACTCACAGGCCCACTCCTCCAGAGCCAGGGAACCCATGCAAATAGGACGCACCTCCCTGACTGCGGCGCTCCCGCAGTCGCCACTATCGCGATTGCCTCTGTGCTTATTGTGCCGCCCCCGACCACCATCGAGCTGTCTGTCCTCTCCGTCCGGGAAATGGTCAAACCAAGTCAATAGGGTGAGGAACTCTCCTGGTCCGCTGGCTGCCACCTCCTGCCTACCAACCATTTCTCAACTCAAGGCTGAGACGTGCTTGGGGGAGTCCGAGGCCCCCAACCTGGAGACAATTCCTGTACCGTGACCTGGCGGGGGTCTTCAGTAAGCAGCGGGCCTTCCAAGTGCCTCCTCACCACCCTTACAACCTGCCCATTGACCTCCAGCCCTGCACGGTACCACCCTGCGGCCTTCTGTTCTCTCTCTCTGTGGAGGAACAAAAGGCCGTGGAGGAGTGCATTGCAGAGGGGCTTCGCCAGGGGAGCATCAGGCCTTCATTGTCCCCCGCAGTCGTGGGATTCTTCTTCGTGAGGAAAAAAAATGGGGGTCTCCACCCATGTGTCGACTATTGGGGGCTGAACAAGATAACCATAAAAAATCATCACAGACTCCCTCTCACCAACACAGCCTTGGATGCTCTCTCTGGAGCCCACTTCTTCACAAAGCTGGATCTATGTGCTTACAACTTGGTCCGCATCAGAGAGGGCATCGAGTGGAAAATGGCTTTCATCACTCCCACCGAACACAACGAGACCCTGGTTATGCCATTTGGATTATGCAACAGTCTGACAGAATTCCAAAACCTCATCAACAACGTTCTCTTTAAGCCTTCAGGAAACTCTGTAACCTCTTCACTTCTGCACCCATTCTCCTCCATCCGGATCCGTCCAAGCCATTCGGGGTGGACACCTCCAATGTGGGCGTAGGAGCCGTTCTCTCTCAGTTCTCTCTCTCTAGAAAATTCAACCCCACACAACAGCAATACAGGGTAGGGGACTGCAAGCTTTTGGCCATCAAGTAGGCTCTAGAGGAATGGTGTTACTGGCTCCAGGGCAGCGGTGACCCATTCAAAGTCTGGACGGGCCACCAGAACAGGCTAAACAACTCAATTCGGCTAAACAACTCAACTCAGCACGGTGGGCCCTGTTCTTCTAACAGTTTAACTTCCATCTGTCCTACCACCCAGGGTCGAAAAACACCAAGGCTGACACCCACTCCCGTCAACAACAAGTGGAGAGACACCAGGCGGATCCCGCTCCTGTTCCTTTCCCTGTTCCTCGCCGCCCCTGGTCGCACATCACGATGGACCTCGTCACTGGCCTGCCGGACTCCGATGGGAAGGATACCATTGTTGACCGCTTCTCCAAGTGCCAGTGGCTTTCAGATATATCTGAAACAAGTAAATTCTGAAAAATGTTTTTCCCAGTATGGATGCTCTTTTGTTAATTCATTGGAATCTGCTTGATTTAGAATCTACTTTTGCTAATGCCCATACTATACTGATTGGACCTTGCCCTGATAATTCGCAATTAATGGTATGTAGGACTAGGAAAAAAAAATCATGATTAAAAGCTGATAGTTTTGCTTTTTATTGGCGACTGGGTAAATGGTTACCATTAGAGACACTAGTTTAAAGTAGAATACCTTTAGATCCAGCCATAAATCACTGGTTAAACCATCAGGGTGTTGTAACGTCAACTCATCAGGCAAACAAATAAAACCATTAATATGTTCTAGTGAAGTGGTGGCCTGACTAGCAGGAAAACCTTATTTAATTCTATCAAGGTTAGTAGGCTCTCCATTTATGTTAGTTTTGCAGCGCCTGCTTAGAATTTTTACAGCTTGTTTCACTTCAGACTATGTAGCAACTTCCTTCCTGCCTGTTAAACAGAAAACAGGAATGGTTTATTAAGCTGTTTCAACACCTGTTTAGAGAAATAGTTCAGCCAAAAAGCTAATGCTGTATTAGTAATGTATGGGTCCTATAGATAGGATAGAGAGGATGGGAGGTTTCCAAGGGGCAGTTTTGTCTTTTGATGGGAGGGTAGTGAGAGATGGCTTCACCTCATTTCCCTCCTCAAATCAAGCCCTTATGATGTTGCTGACAATAAATAAAACTGATTAGTCATTGATGCCAGTAAGCATAGCATGCTAACTGGTGGTTAGTAGCCCCTTCTTCTTGATCTTTATGTTTATGTTCACCGGTGCTTGCATAAATGTGGTGTGCTTTCGTGCTCTGAGTGTTTCTTCACATTAGGCATCCACGTCCTTCCTGTTCAGCAGAAAGCAGGCGGAACTCACTGGGTAGTAAATATAGCACTAAAACCCAACACACACACACACACACACACACAGGACCATGGACATCTGGAGGCAAGCCGTTATCCGCCTGACCCTTCTGCTCACCACATCTACTTTGACAGCTACCAACAGTCTGTTACCGGACATTACAGACCAGACATTTATCAACAACTGCGTTAGAGAACACAACCAAAACAGATCGAGCGTCAAACCACTGGCCAGCAACATGCGTTACATGGTGAGAATCACAAGCACAGTGTATACCTTTTACAGCCACTCTTAAGTTTGGGCCCAGATAACTGAATGTTTATTTTTTTATTTTTATTATTTGTTAGAAATATCCTTGCAAAGATTTAGTTAGAATAAATTAATATGTTATTAGTGCTATGTACTAATCCTATGGGTGTGTTTGGCTTCAACATTCCAAGTCTTCTTTAGCAAGAAGAGCTAATGTTGTGTAAAAAAATGATTTGTAAAGTTAAAGTTTTCTTTTACAAACCATTGTTAAAAGCTCATATTGAAACTCTTGTGGTCTACAGGTAGTTTAATCACCTGAAAGGTTTGAATATTGATGAGTACTGATGTGACAACAAGCATGCATGAACTTCCCTACCCTATTCTCACTAATACTGCACACAACTATCTTACAGTCCATATACTGAGCTTCAGTATTCACTGTTTTGGTAATGTAAACTATGGTGGCTCTGAAAGTCAAAACACAATGACGTCAGAAAATACAACAACATTTCAGAAAACACAACAACATTAAAAAAAAACAAACAAGAACATTATTGTAAATGCCTGTCACTCACTGTGTACCTGTGTGTATACATATACTCATTGTGTATAGACATATCACTTAGTCAACTTTGCTTACATTTAGTCTAAAAATATTTTTATGTAAATATGTAAATGTTTCAAAATGCAGCCTCTTAAATATCTAAAAAAAAGAGAACAGTTTAAGTATAACCTATTTGTCACTGTTTAATTTGCGCATGATTTCATAGTTGTATGAATTAATTGCTATGCTATAATGTGCAAAATTCTAAGAATAGAATGTAGGTCTGTTAAACCTGCTGTATGATGTTAGTGGTTTTTTTTTTTTACAGTCATGGGATGAAGGTCTGGCAGTCACTGCGAGAGCCTGGGCAAGAAAATGCCTCTTTGAGCACAATACATACCTTAAAAACCCAGAGAGGGTCCACCCGGTCTTCAGATCTGTGGGGGAGAATCTTTGGGCAGGCACAACATTTTCATTGCAGGGTGCAATCCAGAGCTGGGTTGAAGAAGTTTATTATTACAACTACAAAACTCAAAGTTGCACAAATGTCTGTGGCCACTACACACAGGTAAGTCCTCTGGATACACTTGCTCTTTGAGGAGTAGCTGTTTCCTTTAAACCAGTACTGATGTTTCTTTACATTAAAATTATAATAACACAACATATACAAAATTAATATCATGAAATGAATAAAACACTCTAAACTGGCATTTTAAGTTGTGTCCAACAGTTTATCATTAAGTTGAATGGCAGAACATAGAGACAGAGCAAATGCGGTAACACATAGACAGACAATCGATGATGTGTTTGTTCACATCTGTACATGACTAACAGCTTTACCATTGACAAGTTAGTTACCAAATAAATCCACTAAAGTTTACGTTTTTAGTTTTAAACAAGACCTACAAGGCTAGTGTAGCTTAGTTACGGAAGTTTATTAGCGTCAGCTGAGCAACAGTGAGCATGCATACATCACACTCACCCCAAATAGATTTGCTTACATGGTTTCTATCTCAGTGTTCTCCATAAACATGAACAAAAAAGTATGCAGACTCTCCTAAATATTGAGAAACAGGTGTTTCAGTCATTGCTAACAGAAGAAGCCACTGTAAATGTTTTAGACATAGCATGGCACCTTTGCCACAATTAAGTTTATGAAATTTCGACTAGGCTTGCCCGATTTAGAAACAAGAACTTAGGAAATGAATCCACAGACTGACATGCCACCGACTGCTGATTAATAAAATTGTGTCCAACAAGCTTACAAATAAAACCCACAATCAAAACAACTGTCAGGTGAAGTGAATAGCATTTATGCAGTGGGGGCGCTCATAAATATGAGTGCCAGCCGAAATAAAAGCAGAGCAACTAGGGAAAACCAACCCAGAAACAAAAGAGTGGAAAATTTACTGCAGCCAGGATTAGGACTTGCAGCACTCAGCCAGACACTTCTTGAGAAGAGAATAACTGTGAGAAAAGGAGTGTGTACTGAAAGAAATACCTTAAAAATGCTCAGGGTGAGTTCTAAGAGAAAGGGACTCAAGAGAAATGCCATTTTTTTGCCAAATGCTCAGCAGTGAGCTGGCCCCTTACAATTCATTATGTCAGAATGTCACAAAGGGTGAACTATATTAGGCAGAAACTGAGCAGTCAGTTCTTGAAGTTGTGAACAGGAAAATAGGATATGAGGATCTGAGCATCACTAAATTGTAATGGCTGGGTGAATCAGAGCAGTAGTAGTATAGCAGTGGGTAGAACTTAAAAAAAGTGGTCCAACAGAAAAACTGCTGCAGCACAAATTGCTGAAAACGTTTATGCTAGCTATGAAAGAAAGGTGTCAGAACACAGTGCATTAAAGCTTGCTCTGAATGGGGCTGCGTCACTGCAGACTGGTCATAGTCCCCATGCTGTCCACGGCTGAAAATACATGTGAGCATCAGACCTAGACCATAGAGTAATGGTAGAAGGTGACCTGGGTACCACAGCACGTCTTCATAGGTCTTGCAGCATTAGGGGAGCTTCACAATATCAGTGGGTTTAATATTATGACTAATATGTATAGGAGTCTGCATCCTTTTGGCCATGTATCATATGATATGTAGCTAAAAACAGTAGTTGCTTTGGGTGAAGGGTTTTTTGCTAGACTATTGCTTTAAGATAAAACATGCTTTACCTGTGGAATGTGTTTGCAGGTTGTTTGGGCACAGACATATAAAGTTGGGTGTGCTGTCCAGGACTGTCCAAACGGTGTGGTTAATACTCACTTTTTTCCCAGACCAGCAGTCATATTTGTTTGTAACTATGCAACAGCGTAAGTATGAAACATATGTCAACAGATATGTACTGTCCTTGTGTTTACAAGATAAACTAGAGTAAAGAAAGATTAACCATGAACACAGCTACCACTGCCAGATAGACTGAATCAAAGCAACTCACCAAGCCACACATTAGCCTAACATGCACATACAGACCAACTAGTTAGCTAGCTATTTAACTGGTTTCATTTTTATGTAATCTTGTAAATAAGTGTAAACATTATGGACTTATTTCATAGACACGGATTAAGCATAATCATGTATTTTTGTTGTAATGTAAAATTTCTATTCAAAATTCTGTATAGTACAGGGCTATCACTGTAAGAGTAGCATTTGAATACTCCCTGTGTATTACTGTTAGATTTTCTACTAAACCAAAGATTGAACTTTGAACACATCTTGTTTACTTGACTGAATGGCTTGAATTATATTTTTTGCCAAGAAAATGTGGTATTCTGCAAAATGGGAAGGATACACAATGCAAGAAGTGTAAACCTGATGGTTATCTTCTCTACAGAGGAAACTACAAAGGTCAGGCACCTTATATTGCTGGGAATTCTTGCAGCCAATGTGATGGAGAGAAGTGTGAAAACAACCTCTGTCGTAAGTGGGAAAGAATTAGAAAAAGATTCTAAACTTTAGATTCAGTCCATTGAAAACAGGTAGCTGCAGGTAACTCCACTCGAGATGCACTGAAACGTAAGTGTTACTTTTTATTAAATACTTTTTGTAAATTGAGATGATTACAGAAGGCCATCTTTGACAGGTAATCTCACAGTTGTACCAATGTGTGTAGGTTATAACTGGACTCCAGACTGGGATCCGGCTCTTTTGGACTGTGGATCTTTCTGTAAGGCCATTCTCATCATCCGGCCTGTCTCACTGTTCATTATTTTTAGCTGTGTTTACAGTATTCAGCTCTGTTACCCAAACATATTTGCTTACACTTTTTAATACAGAGGATGTGACAATATGATGACTGTATGATGTATGACTATTTTAAAAACTTAAATGCATAAGTCCTGTCCCAAATGGTGCACTTGCAGTCCTGCAATCCTCATTTCCCTCTGCAGGTAAATTCGATCATTTCTATTGCTTCATTATTATTAAACTTTGACATTTTGACAATTTTTGTTGGTCTATTTGTCTTTTCTGGCAAAAAGCATCTGGCTCTGATAAACGTTAAAGCAACACTTTGGAGAAAAATCATTAGTAGCAGCCTACATTTTGCCATGTGCCCATTTTTACAGGCAATGTGTCAGACAGGACCAGAAACCACACCAGAAGTCTTTTTGAGATCACTTAACAACTCTGCATGATTTGAGTTTCACCCTGGTCATTGGTGATGCATTAACTTTTATATTCCCTGTATAATATCCTCATTGATTCAGTGCTAAACTGTTGAAGCAAACATCACTCAGTACAGTAACCCCCGCTTTTACGCGGTTCAGCCATCACTGCTTCAGTCAATCCCAGATTTTTTCCTGAGAATCAAACTAATAATTGTTAGCGGAAACCCCTGCACTATCATGGAAATTGAAGATAACCTCCGCATTTTTTTTTTGCTTTTGTGACGTCCGGACTTTGTCCACCACGCTCGTCCTCGTGCTGGTTGTTTTTGTTTGGGCCCAGTGCTTAGCAACACAGCATGAGGGTAAGGGGACGTGGCGGACAAGGCCCCAGATGTCACAGCTTTTTTTTTCAAGGCAATATATAATTTTTCATGCATTTGAGCGCTAAATATAATTTACTAACATACATATTAATGTAAATACAGCTGTCAGGGCGGAGACCAGTAATGGTAGGTGGCCACTAGAGGTCACCTTTATTTCTGTTTGTTTACTGTGTTGTGGGTGCTCTTATTTTGACATTTAAGTAGACTACTAGGTTGTAATGAGTACCAGCTGTTTTGTGTTTGTGTGCTGTTTTGTCATTGGGTGTTGGGATTTGATTTGGTATTTGAGTGAGTTCTGTTCAGTGTTACTTTGCTAGTTAACCGTTCATCTTATGTTCCTCCATAGTAAGAACTTGATTTTATGGTTTGCTTCTTTTGGGCCCTCGAGCCTGTTTGCTTTGAGGATTTCTGGAAAATTAAAGAAAATGAGCAACATGGATTTCTGACTCAGCGCTTGCCATCCTTGGGAACTAGGGGGGAACCGTGACAACAGCTATGTTTTCATATAAAAAATAATTATCAATTTTTTGGTACCGTCCAGAGAACACAAAAAAGCGTGCCTTGGGATGATGAAATACCGCTGTATTTAAAGGCGGGAGGTTTGAAAATAACCAATCCGAGAACACTATTTATTTCTCATTGCTGCTGACTTGCTGCTGCCCTTTGTCGCATCCCTCGCAGCTGCAGTCCAGAATTTCCCCTGTGGAGCATCTTGAGTGTTCTCGTGTTTTTCATTTTGTTCTTCTTAATCGATAGGAGAAAACACACACCATTGGAAATCTGGGTTTGCCAACTCACTGCATGCAGTGAAGTGAATTGTCAGTGCATAGACAGGCTGCTCGGATTTCCAGTGGTATGTGTATTCTTCTATCTATTAGTGGAGTGGATTCTTTCGCGAAAGATTCAAGATTCAATAGTGCTGGGTGAACTGATTCTTTATGTTAAATGTGTTTTTTCTATCAAAAACAGATATATGTATAAGACAATTATTTAGAATATTAATAAACATAAGCTCTACCACCAAAATGAACAAAAAGATGGGATGGGACATCCCTGACAAACGCCACGGTGAATACTAAAGCATTTGGAAGTATTGGGATGAACAATTACACAGGTCAACAGGTCAAAATCATCAGAGATAAATTAATGTGGGTTTTATAGTGTTTTTCATGCTGATTTCAAATCTGTGTTTAGGTTTTCCCTAGCACGTCCAGTTTTTGTGATGAAGCTAGTTATATAGTGCATGATAGTTGGCATAATTAGCATATAATAATCATATGCTAAGCATTTTTGAAGAAACAGTGGTAGCTGACTGACTGATCACTAAATCTATGCCACAGTGTGTGCCTATCTGACTTCGCACTGAAAATATTGAAACAGTTACTTGACTGGTGCCTGTGATTTAATAAAAACGGCATGCAAGTCTATTACAAATCTAATATTACTCAATTCAAAAAGCTGGAAAAAACTGAAAAAGGTGTGTTGTGGTTTCTGATTATTACAAAAAAAATATATGTTGACCTGTGTTATAGAGCTATTGATATACAACATTTTAACCGCAGAAATAAAGTTTGAACCAAAGCCAAGGCCGGGATTCAGGAGGCATGATGGGAGTAGTGAATCAACAAATAAGGGGAATTGCAGGGAATTTACAGAAACATTAGCTAAATATGACTCTTGGCTACACAATTTCAGTCAGTCATCAGTTGTGTTTTCTGGTATATTCTACTCAATGCAATATGACGATCTCTGTTGCAGCCGCTGTTTCTGATCATATCAATTCAGACTGCTCCCTTTATAGCATGACAGGTGGTTGGAGTACAACAAGGTCACAAACCATTTTCTGAAAAAAAACGGAGGGCAGAATTTATCTACAAATAATGCAATGAATTTAATGATGTCACCCTAAAATGAGCTTCCAATGTTTGAAAGATTAGCAGTCGCCACTGGAGTGCAAATACATTCTCTGTCTCTCTCTCTTGCTTGCACGTCTGTATATATATGTGTGTGTCCTGAGATTAAGGAATTCTGCCACACTTGGTGGTATTTGTAATTTGATACGATCAGACTTAAATTTCCTTTTTGCTATAGATTTAACTTGTTGATATTCTAAAAATCTGTTCTTGTTAATCCCATATTGTTTAACTAATATATCAAAGGGA
>JBBPCY010025617.1:0-14506 GCA_037974405.1 Brachyalestes nurse | reverse complement strand
AAAGAAACAAACAAAAAAAAAAAACAAATAAATGAAAAAAAAAAAAAATATATATATATATATATATATATATATATATAGCGGTATATATCAAATTTATACTGAATATACAAATATTTTATAATGAGTTAAGATATTTTCTACATTTCTCTCATAAAGGTTAGAAAAATTCTTAATAAATCTGTGTGAGTTCCATCAGTAACGTCCACCATCGCATAATGACATAGCAGAGCTCTTTGGTCCTCCTGAATCATCACAGACACAGGACTTCATTTTTTGACTATTTGATTGTGGCCTACCAGTCAGTTCATATAGCTTTTATAGTTTGAATTAGTTTGTAATGAGGCTGTAACAAGTGTGTAACAAGTCTGTAATGAATGTGTAATAAGGCTGGGACAAGTCTATGATGATGCTAGGACGAGTCTGGGATGAGTCTGTAGCAAGTCTGGAATGAATCTGTTATGAGTCTGGGACGAACCTAATTAATCTAATGAAACAAGGCTGGAACAAGTCTGTAATGATGTTGGGATGAGGCTGGGACAAGCCTATAGTAAGCCTGTAACAAACCGACAGAGGCTGGGACAAATCTGGGACGAGTCTGGGGCGAGTCTGGGATGAGCCTGGTATGTTCAGAAGCTCAGATCACAGCACAGCTACACTGATGGACGAGGGACAAACAGTTTTGGCTAAACCAGACACCAATAAACAAACTTTTGTGTGAAATGTTTTTTTCCCGTATGGCTCGTAGTGTTAATCAATATGTAATCTGAAGGCAAACAGTAACTTTGGCAGGTCATAACTTCATCGTGTCGAGGTTAACACGAGCATCTGGAGGAATCTGCATTCTCTCCCAGCAGCTTTGACTCATTTGTGTGAGATCAGTCAGCGTCGATCTGTTTTATGGCTCCTCACAGGCGTTCATGGAACATTTGTGGTCTGATGCGGAGTGTAACCAATCTAGGCCTTAATCGGCCCTTCAAACGGCAGGAACATGACGCTGGGCTTTGATGGCCACGGGGCGACAACTGACAGGATGCAGAGCCGGAGAGAACTGCCCAGCTTATGAGACTAGACATTAACCCTTAGGGGTCTGGACTTATTGCTGCATGTCGTTACATAACTTTTTGAACATGATGACGTTTATTCTGCAGTTAATAATGCATCGCATCATTAATTATGTTTAGATTCTGTTGCAGCAGATCTTTCACTTTTTCACCCCTTTGGTTCAATGTAAAAATGTGCTCAGCCTCTCTTCTTTATGCCAAACGACAATAACTTTCCATTAAATCCAATTTATAATAAAATATCTCCCACATGTGGTCTGGATCATACGTTTACACACTCTTTCTCCAGTAGCGACCCCTACAGGTGAAACGTGGTACATTAGGGCCCAGTTTACTCATTTAATCAGTCAAAAACAGGCCTCAAAGCTGCCTCATTTGATTTGAGGGGGGGAACCCAACAATATTAAATATTTGCGGAATAACTTTTATGTAACCACCCACGGCGGGGAAGCGAAAAGCCAGAGATGACTTGAAAGGGGTTTCCAGTACAAAGGCAGTGGAGAGCGCAAGGCGAGGAGAAGAGAGGAGCGTGGAGCATGTGGCCGAGAGTAGACCTCCCATACCGAGCGGAAACACGACACACTCTACTGGCATCAGCACAAAGGTCTTAGCAGAAAAAACCAAACAGCTAATCATGATCGTTACTGCAGTAATATCCTGTTTTTGCTGAACATGTGCTCAGATTGGGGTGAAGCAATACTCACTTTTCCTGGACTTTTTCTGGAAGGTTTCATGCTGGCTGACAGTGTATTACTTCAGAAAACAGCCTGGATATTTCAGAAAACGCACCTATTTCTCAAATCTGCCTGTCTGCACTCGAGAAACGGTCTTGAGAGCATGCTGGCCCTACAGGAGGCAGGAAAACATCTAAACTTCTTCAAAATATGGAGCACAGAGTGGTAGAGAGGGCAACCCGGTCTATTCCCAAAGCAACAATGCAGGAGCTATGGAAACAAATGTAGTTACAATAAAGCAAATGTAAATTAGATGAACCTTGACCAAACTTGACAAGGCCTTCCGCCACTCTCAGCACGTCAGCCACACCCACCAAAAACACAGAAACATTTTGGAGGTTCTATGCTCTGGAGATGTTCCAAAGGAGTGTCTCAATCTCCAGAGCTAGGGTCAAATCATCAGAGCAGGTTGTGTTTTCTGCCAAATCAAATTCAGGAGGCTGTGTCGTGGTGGTTTGCACTTTAAATTGCATGAAGAGAGGCAGTTAGTGCTCTGCCTGGGTCAGTATGGATGTTTACTTAATAAGAGCAATAATAAGAGTAATAAACGTCAAGCATTTATCTCAAGATTTCTTTTGGACGGACCTTCAGCCTCAGTACAAATGTGTGCATGTTTGCATGCTTTTGTCCTTTAGCACACAGACATCACCCCCCTCCCCCACCTACCCATAGTGAGCACATAAATGCCAAGCGTCCTGTTCTGCTCCCACACTGCTTTCACTGTCCCTCCAGTCCCCTCCAGACTCTACTGTCTCTACATCTTACACCTGTACGTGTGTGTGTGTGTTCTCTTACCTCTTGTCTCCTGTTCCTCGCAGCCTGTGACTGTCATCCCGTGGGGGCCGCGGGCAAAACCTGTAACCAAACCACAGGCCAGTGCCCATGTAAAGACGGTGTGACCGGTATCACGTGCAACCGCTGCGCTAAGGGCTACCAACAGAGCCGCTCGCCCATTGCGCCCTGCATAAGTACGTGGACCACCTCTCAACCATCACCCAATGAGTGCACTCAGAAAAACAGGGCTTAGAGCACTGCTTTCCCAAACTTTGCCCTGCAGAACCCCTGGCTTGCACATTTTGGTGACTTCTTTCCTTCACACCAGATTTGGACATTAGGCCCACCAAATACCAACAAATGGGAATGTGAATTTTCAGGTTCGTTTTGGGATGTGCTAAGACAACTGCAAACCTCACAACTCTGGTGTTTGTTGGAGAATGTCAAGTGAATGTGCTTGGCTTGGACACCTTCGGTTGGTTTAGGGCAGGGGTCCCAATTCCAGTCCTGGATGGCAGAACACACCTGGAAATTCCTAAACCAACTGAAGTTTTCCAAGCCAAGAACCATTTAGGAACTAGTGTTTTTAAAGGCTATATTTGGCAAACTCCAGCATCCATTGGTTTGGAACCTTTATATTTTCTGGAGATTCACTTTTAAAATGGTTCTATACACCTTCTTCATCTCATTCAGTGGAAGGCTTTTTAAGGAATCATCCAATGAAAAATTCCTCAGGGAACAAGTGGTTCCCAAAAACCTTTTTTGCACAATAATTTTAAGTCTATTGTTGAAGGGCGGGGGAAACACTAAAATGTGCAGGGGAGAGGGTACTCAGTGATCAGGGTTGGGAACTGTTGGCTTATGGCAAGGGTGCCTAACTGCAGTCCTAGAGGTTTGTTGTCCAGCACACTTTGGTGGATCCCCTTCTCAAACACACTCACTAAACCTGGTAATTAACAGGTGGGTTGAACCAAGTGAGTTTGAGCAGGGAGATCACCAAATCCATCCAGGACTGGAGTTTGGGATCCCTGGCTTAGGGGATGTTCAAACAATGCCATTGTTCTCAGGAGAAAAAAAATCTTCATTAAGGTTTGATTACTGGGTTCCTGACTATCTAGCGAAGAGCCAGCAACACATGCATGGTTTAATTGGTCTAATTGATCTTTAGAGATACATGTCAATAAATTACTTCCAAGAAAATTGATTAGCAAACAGGTCCTGTCAGTTGCAAACATTCTGTGACTGCCATTGTAACAAACTTAGCCAGTTTGACAACCAACAACACCCTTGATTTCATCCTGGAATGATACATGTTTAACTGGTGCTTTTGTCAGTGAAAGAACTTTTAAAAATCCAAGGGAAAGCGGTCACTCTGGAGACCTTCCTGGCAGGGAGCGCAGAAGGCTAAATTAAAGCAGAAACATGATACCTTTTGATTTTCCTGGGAAAGTCATACACATCAGGGACGTGCGAAACTTATAAAGACAGACGTCCTTGTGACTTAATTGAAAATATTTGCCAAAGTAATCTGTTTTTGTTTTATAAGTCTAAATTAGTTTCATCCATCCCAGACCCTGAGCCAAGCTGAGCTCCAGTCTGAAAACTGAAACCAGCCACTATCGTCTCAGAGCATGACTACAGATGCATTTTAGGGACACACTGGTGTGGGTGGATCTCAATGCCACATCCCCAATCAGCTTCCAATAGGTTCTAAACACAGAGCCCAGACAAGCAAACTCAGTACAGTAGACAGGGTGCAGTCGTCCAAGGAGTGCACCCTGGAATAATGGGCTTCTTTGGCCTGACTGTCTAATCAGTTTGTATATTAAAACACTTTATGGAACTAATATGGTTCCATAATAAGGACCATGCCATAACGGCATAAGTTTTGTTCCCTGGCAAAGGCACCCCGGTCACTAACGACCTCTCTGAGCTCCAGGATTCTTGCTGAGTCATCTCTTAACATGTTTAAGAGATTTATTTGGGCACAGATGAAAGACAAATTATTTCGATAAGGACCATGTTTTTTTTGTCAAAAGACTTGATTCTTTCTTTCTTCCTTCCAGGACACACCCCCCTTCCAACCCCCACCCCCCGCATGCCCACCAGCACCACAAAGCACCTGCTCACTGTTTTAAAAGCTCCTTCTTTATTACAGCATCTTTCTTTATTGATGTTTAGTCAATTTTTTAGTCCTCTGTTTTGTCCCGTTGTCTTTATTTCCCTGCAAGTGAGACTAAAGACCAAAAGTCGGATCACCCTTATTATTTGCCTCCCTTTTCGAGGACATGCTGTCTCTGTGCATGGCTTCGTCAAGCGTACTTTCCTTCCAAACGTGAACGAATCGGAAAGAAATGGAAAGAGGGACGAAAGAATCAAGTCTTAATGCAGGCGTTTCCCAAGTAACCATTTTAGGCCCGCTTTAGATTGGCTGATTGACTCTGTACAGTAAACCTGTTTGAATTTGTGCTTTCACGCACGTAAATGTCACTTGTCTCTTGAACCCCGCAAAAAAATCACTACATTCTAGAGCCGTACTTGTGCATCAAGTACGAACCTTCAAATATAAGGAAGGATATCAAGGACCAATTTCCTGGACCCAGGATAACCCTGTACCTACTAAATTAGGCTTTTAATTAGAAAACACTACTGGCATTGCAGTTTAGTCCATGACTAGGCCTACATCCACAAAACTGATCTGTTTAGAGTTCTGTGTTCAGGTTGACATTTTTTTAACTATGTATTCTTTGTTGGACACAGAAATTCCAGTTGCACCACCAACAACCACAGCGAGCAGCCCAGAGGAACCAGCAGGTGAGTGCTTTTGATTTTGTGATCCTTTACAGTACTTTGGTTAACGAGGAGCATCAGATTAGCACCTGCTGTTGACAGTGGTGCATGTTTCATCAACCCGGCATCAATATGCATCTCAGCCGTCCACATGCGGCTTCGCGAGGGCCCATCTCAGAGCCCATGCTTCACCACAGTTCATAAATTTTGAATCAATTAGCCACGGCCTGGAGCTCTCGCTCCTTTAATCTTTATCTCCGACTGCAGTTAATTGGTGTAAGTGTCTCGCAGCGGGGTGCTGAAGCTCTGCGGCGCTGGGCCTCGTTCCTGTTGATTTGTTGATTTTATTATTTTCCCGTTTCTCGATCCCACAAGTGGGACTTGACTCTCCCTAACTAATCCGGGAGAGGAACCGCCGAACATATTTTTTGGGAAGTATCTTCCTCCCTAGATTAGCTCCCCCGACATGCCTCCAACTCTTCCACACAGCCGAGGAGGAGGGGAGCAAACTCAGAATTAACTTCCAGCCAAATTTTTCTCTCCGTGTTGAAACGGCATCTGCAAGCGCACCGACGCGTTCTGCTCACACAAAGAGAAACATTTACGGAATCTGGAGTGAATGAAGATGTTTTGGTTTCGTCCGCGTGGAGAGAGGGTTTTGTTGAAGGAACGTTCGTCATTCTCACGGACGGTGGAATCCTGGCGTGCAAGAAATCGCTGCAGCTGTTGGTGGAGCGTTGCGGGTTTCTAATGCTTCACTGACAGATAAGATTGACAGCCGAGCTGCTGGCCCCCCCCCCCGCTCTCTCTCTCTCTCTTTCTATCAGTCTCTCTCTCACCCCCAGAGACCCCATACCTTTCCATTTTCTCTCTCCCTTCTGCAAGCCCCCAAATCCCCCCAAGTAAACCCCTCAAACCTCCCTCGCTCCCTCTTCACATTTCCTCACACATGTTCCTAACTCATGTGTTCACTCAGTTCTTGCTATGCTGTCTTTCCAAAGCTGCCCTCACCCAAAAACACAACCTACAGCAGCAAGATAATGCACGAAAAATAGCAATGTAATTATGAGATTTTACGATGTAATCTGTCTATCTCATCTATCTTCTTGTTTCTTGTTGTTACAAAATAGAATATTCTTCAAAACAGTCGTGGCACAAAATATTTCAAATAGAAGTGACATAAAATCTGTGATATAAAATATATATTTAAAATTAAACATCGGACTATTGGGAAATTGGGAAACATGCAGAAAACATTTCAAATTTGACACCCAATTCAGTATTCAAATCAGTCAAATTGGCAATCATTCACAAGGAATATCATTATTACAAGACCTAATGTAGTAATGAGAACAATGAAACAATTAAATCTTGTTTCTTGTTATTACAAAAAAAGTATTTTCTTCAACGCAGTTCATTTGCTGTAGATGTTTTTCAATAGAAGTGATACAAAATATGTGAATTAAGAATCTTTTTTAAAAACCAAGCATCTGACTATGAGCTCACTGTGAAACGTTTAGAAACATGAAATGGGAATCATTCATGAGCAGTTTGGATCTTTGATTCATTTTATGACCAGACCAGACTGGTGTCCAGTTGTGCCGATAATTTCAGAAAAGTGGTGCTGTCTGTTAGCTTGATTGAGCTCGGCAGACGGGAACCCGACTCGGGACCCTCAGAATGTTTAACCCATCTGGGTCGAGGGCAGCCGTCCACGGAAACTCCGGCATTCCAGACCGGGCTGGAAGAAAGGTGGTGCACACACACACACACCCACACATTTTTGAGTGGCCCCGTCAAAACGGGCCCTCAGGACCACCCAAGCTCCCTGCTATGAGAATGCATACATTATCCCATCTCTCAGACCAGCTCACCTCATGACGGAACCGAGTGAAGAACATGATCTCATCCAGCATGATGATTGCAAACAGATGTGCTACTCTTATCAGGGCATCTCTCCACCCTGTCCTTCCCTGCAGCCGCCAACACAGAGGGGCTCGGACAGACAGACAGACAGAAGGAAAGAAAGAAGGAAGGAAAAAGAAAGAAAAACAAAAAGAGGGAAAGAAAGAAAAAAAGTTGGGAAACAGGTGTCTGGATTAGTTACTTTGGGACGCACTGCAATTTGAATGATTAGAATCAGAATCAGAAAACGTTATTGATCCCAGAGGAAATGTTCATCTAGTATGAATTTGCAGTGTGTGTAGTTTTTTACAGCAATATTTGTGGAGTGATTTAAATCCAGCTGCAGTGTTTGTGTTTGTACAGAGTAACTTCAATAACTGTGAAGTGATTTTAATTCAGTATGAATCTACAGCATATGTTTTGTGTGTAAAGGTCAAGAAAGAGACAGAAAGAGAGAGAGAGAGTGGACAGAGGGATATTAATATGTCTATAGAACTTGGTGTCTGGGCCACATGGTGAAGAGGAATGTGTGGTGAATATCTCTGATTGTTGAGCTGAGACAAAACATCATCGAGCCATTCCCAGTCCCCTGTTCAATCTCACACACTTTTCCAAATATTTACTGTAAAACATAAGCGAGACGAGCGATTCTATTGACTCTTCTTCGAGCCTATTTTTTAAACCAGCACTAGTCCTACTCCACCAGGAGAGAAAGAGGTACAGAATGGGGGCATTCTCTGGTCCTGTCATGAATATGAAGAGCTGTTGGCTAATTTATGGTTTCTTTACCCATGTCTCATAGCCTGAGGCAGCTGAGGATGAGCCAGGTGGTTTGTGTACTGTAAAGAAGATCACCCGGCCTTGTTCTCCTGCCTTTGGGATGGTGTTTCCAGGCCCTGCACAAAAACAAAGCCTGCAGAATCTCCAGAGCAGAACCGCATGCGCTGTCAGGATACAGCAGACCCCTTTCCTTCCCTGCTCTTCAAACTGTGAAAAGAAAAAGGGAGCGAGGGGAGGTACGACAAGGCCCCGTTTTTCTGGAGAAGGTCCAGTGCTCCATTGAGAGTGTATTCCAGCAGGAGTCTGGGGCTCCGGCTATAATCTAATTACATGCTTTATTTGCGGCAATTTGTTTCTCAATCAGTCTCATTGTGTGTGGAAAAAGCCTTCCCTCTGTGCTTTTTTTCACACCTCGCCGTTACTGTTTCCAGATCAGCACTAGGGGCTGAAACACAATGCCTGTTGCGCTGAGGCCCAGTGGAAACAGGCCTGGGGTCTGCCCTGGGTTTCTTTGGGCTTGGTACAGTGTCTGGTTGTCTCTGGCAGATGAAAAGCCCAGCAGGGGAGATTGTCGATGCTTTTCTATAGCCGGCGAAATGCTGAATCACTTGCTCACTGGACCGAAGGGTTGTTCCGTACCCAATCTCAGTATGCACAGCTTTGTCTGGAGACCAGCAGGACCGGGGAATGCGTCCACCAATGGCTCTCACAACGGGGGTCTTCCACAGTCAGCTTGTAGCTGGTGCCTTGCTCTCTCATTCCCGCGATGTCAAACAAGCCTTACCTCCTTGCTCTAACACCCACCCGCTCTCTTGTTCTCCGCCGTTGCCAGCGGGACCTGATGCGGTCCCGAAAAGCCCTCCAGCCTTTTCTTTCGTGCAAAAAGAGGCGAGAAAAACATTCGTTAAGGCAGCACCTCCTTCTGTGTGAGCGTTGTGACAGGAGCTTGAGCTAAACCCACTTCCCCTTTACTCGAGAGGCAGCACAATCGGTACATTTGTCCGGCCTGTGGGGGACTTGCTAGTGAGAAATGAGGGCTATCAAAGGAAAGTGTCATGATGCCATTAAACAGGGCTACGGGAAAACAAAGGCCGCTCGTTTGATAACCCCCATTTACATGGAAATGAGGCTGCCACCGTATGGACTCTTCAATTTCACTTAGTTTGCCATTTCGTTGCCATTTCTGATGCACTGTGCATGTCTGTGCTGATTCGGGGTTTACGGGACGCCCATTCCTTCTTTGCATCTTCCACGAGCCCTCAACCTCCCCCTACCGCGAGCCCTGCCCTGGAAATTCTCCTTTTCTCCTGGATTTTTTTCTCATACTGCCGTTGTCGAGGCAACCTCTTTCAGACAGGGAGAAAAGGGTCTGTAAGGGAAAGTGAAAAGCAGGCATGGAGTGAGGGTCGCCAAAAAACAATGAAGTTTGTTCATATGCAGGCAAGCTGAAAAGACCCCAACCCCTTTACCGAAGAGTGCCACCCCCCACCATCCCCTCCATCCATCTACCAAAAGAGAGACCATGTCAATGTGTGGGGTGAAGGGAATACAGCGAAGTGTCTGCATTAAACTACACGTGTTTTTAAATGTTGTAGGGAGTGGTTCTTTAGCGGGACGTATCAACACTCCCACACTGCTCTTTGGTGCTTTCTCTGCTAGCTCCTTGGTAAGACCATACAGATGCTTATCTGACTGATCCGGGCCTTTGGTAAAATGCCACATATCTATTTGTCTTCGTCCTTTGTGAGGTATTTATTTTTGGACACCAGAAGACTTTTTTAACACTTCACAGGCCGCTAATTTTCCCCCCTGACCTCCCATTGTGTTGCATCGACCCCAACCCACATTGCCACCTCCCTGGGTGCTGAACCAATAAATGCCAAAGGTTGAAACGGCCCTGGGGGTCGGGAAGTTTGGGGGGAGCAGGGGCCGCAGGGTCGAGCAGACGCAAAGGTTGAGTTGACAAGGTGGGGAAGGGAGGGAGGGGGTCGACCCACAGGCCGTTCCTCAGTCCCATGGTGGTACTTTGACAGCAGAGAGGGGAGGGGGCAAGAAATTAGCATGGCGCAAAAAAAACCTGGGTGGCTTGAATGCTCTTGGCCCCAAAGGTCTCCCATCAGAGCAAGGGAGGGCCCAGACATCCAGAGGGCAGAAAGAGCAAGACCTTTTGTCTGTTGCTTTTCTAAAGGAGCGAGGGCTCTCTCTGCTCAATGCCTCTTCAGCTGAAGGGGGCAGATGGGTGCAGCGTGAAGCAGGGGCTCCCAAGATAGACGAGCTGTTTGGAGAGGTGTCTCTCTTCTTGTCACACTCTGTCTTCTCCTTTCTTTCTTTCTTTTGCAGGATGCATTTTAATTTGCCCATTCTCTCTCTCTCTCTCTCTCTCTCTCTCTCTCTCTCCCTCTCTCCCAAATACAGACTGCGACTCCTACTGCAAGGCGTCCAAAGGAAAGCTGAAGATCAACATGAAGAAGTACTGCAAGAAAGATTACGGTGAGTTGTCAGGTTGGCACAACACACACACACAAACTGCGGGCAGTTCAAACCCATGCCCTCTACTACATCTATATCTCTCATCCGAAGCTGAAGCCTTCAGTTCCCCAGGGCACCCTCAGCCTTGCTCCATTGTGGTGATGGCTTACTCAGGGCTTTCAAGAATAAAGTCAAAGGATCAAACAGGAGGAAAGGCCATCAGCGCAGGGCTTAGGGGAGGCTGTGGTGCTGACGGACAGCCCAGCAGGTATTCAAGCCCAAAGCGGATCAAGTCAAGGCAGTGTGACGGACGGAGGGGAGCAGGGTGCTCGGGTAGATCCTCATTAAGGGAAGCGCTGGTCCCACAGCAGAATTCCTGAGGCCAGCAGGCATTCTCTTGTCTCTGAATACAGCAGATGTGCAGCCCCTCGCTCCCTCCGAGGTGAGGCCGTTTCATCAGTCAAGCAAGACACAGAGGAACTTAAAGAGCTTAGCAGCTTCTAATGGCAACCAGGCCATTCCCCGCAGCATGTTTATTCATCTTATTTGTGTCGTCACCATAGACACAGCTGAGACACTCATGTGATATGAAATGACTCAGAATGTACAGCCGTGGAAATACAGTGTTATTATTACAGTTATTACTTTCAAACTTAGGGCTTTAAAATCAAAGATCAGTGGACTTTTTAGGTGTAAGTACTGTCCAAAGACCTACAGGAGGTCCGGGGCTTTCTGCTGAAGTACTGAGTGTCTCCACTGAGCCCAGATGAACCTCAGTGTGGACAACTCAAGGTCTGGTGACAGACAGGCAGGCTAGGGTAGGGTAGGGTAGAAGGCGGCCTTTCCCGCAGGCCTGGCACGTGCCTCGCCTACAGTAATGGGAACCCCATCAGGAGAAGAGCAGCAGACCCACCACCCTCCTGCAGGTTCATCTCTGCATGGGTTTCTCCTCGTCCCTCTGAAGGCGGCACTGTAGGGGGAATACATTACCTTCAGCCCATTTGCTCGTTTATTATGGCCCCCGCGGGGTCAGCCTACAGAGCCTCTCAATTATGAATTGCTGGCACTTTTCCCGCCGCCCCACTGTGGACAGTCCCGGGCGAGCCCCCCTTCTCCAAACACTCGACCTAATCCACTTTCCCTCAGCTCCTGCTTCATCAGGGGGGCTTTGTGCTTGAACAGCACGGGATGGAGCTGGCTGAGGTTCCCCAGAATCAAGTTCATTGTGCGTTTACGAGATGTGACTCATCTCACACATTCAACGCTATTTACACTTTAGGTCCCCATATTTTATTCAACCAAAACAAGCCTCATACCAAAGGCTGAACACAGCAGTTAGGGTGTGTTTGTGTATGTCAAATATAATTAAACTGCGTGCCGGAAACTCCCGGAACCAGAAACAGCAACAATAATGATGGCGTAGTGATGCGCTTGCCAGATCCCAGAGATCTCTGGGCAACTGAAACTATTAGGACGTCATGCTGTTCTTAATTGTAATGACCGGAAACAAGTATCTAGTGTTTGGGCAGTGGGGGGTGTCGGTGGTGGTTGGGGATGGATGCGGTGAGGGTCCAAGTGGCTAGCAGTTAGCATATTTACATAGGGGAACCAGAGCAGCCCGGGCCACAGCTGCGTCCTCTCCATGAACACCGCGGCACAGTCAGGAGCGTGGCGAGATTAATGCCACACTGACAAATGGCGTCGGAGGAAATCCTAACAAAGTGACACTTGAACGCACTCAGCTTGATCGATTATGGTGTAAGGTTTGAGCCGTGGTGTCTCTAATTACCCGATTTTCGGGCCTTTTTGTGAGGAAAGACACTAAATCTCACCAAATTTGCTCAACTGTATCAACACCAGTGAAAGTGATAAAAAGGGATGACGCCTCCCGAAGGCTCTAGAGAGGAAAAACACTGCCAAGTCTAGTCGGGGGTAACAATTTCTTCCTCTCCTGCATGGCTCCTTCATGATTAACATGCTCTGAAACGGCGCAGTCCTACGGGCTTTGCCTCTTGCCTGGCAAATACAAACACAGCATGCTACAGCCATCTTTCACCTCAGCTCATTCTGTGTTTTTTCTGGACGTCCTAAAGGCAGGCATGGGCTGTAGAACGCTGGCGTTGCTGCAGGACATTCGGTCGGTGTGCTCCATCACCACCTGCATAAAATATATAAAACATCTCAAGTTTAAAAGCTCAGGGGATGAGTTTAAAGCTGTACATTTAAATGTAAAATCTGAAACAGACAAAAAACATCAAATCCTGGCCGTTTTCCACCCAGACACCCGCAACCCCCCCCCCAAGAGGTTCTGTGCAGCTCACTTGAGGTGAAGGAATGTTGAAATGAAAACTTGGACTGAAGATGTTTTATGCAAGCGGCCGCTGGCCTTTAGACTCTCTCGCAGCAGGGAGAGCGACATCTGAGCGGCCTCTGAACCCCAAAGCTCCAGACTGAAGCACTTTATTTACATGTATATCCACAACCTAATTTGCTTTCTAAATGAATTATAAATGTAGGGATGCCAGCAAATGATGAGACGAGTAATTGATGTAATTATCAATATTTCTTCTTGAACTGCAGTCTGAAAATATGTCTCCATGTCTCACAGCCGTTCAGGTGCACATCCTGAAGTCTGACAAGGCCGCAGAGTGGTGGAAGTTCACAGTCAACATCATCTCCGTGTACAAGCAGGGAGAGAACCGAATCCGCCGAGGCGACCAGCTGCTGTGGGTGAGGGCCAAAGACATCGCCTGCAAGTGTCCCAAAATCAAAACCGGCAAGAAGTACCTCCTGCTGGGCAATGATGAGGACACCCCCGGCCAGAGCGGGGTGGTCGCAGATAAGGGCAGCCTCGTCATTCAGTGGAGGGACACTTGGGCCCGACGGCTGCGGAAGTTCCAGCAACGTGAGAAGAAAGGCAAATGCAAGAAGGCGTAGAGGAGGAGAGGGGTCAAAGAGATTACCATCCAGAACTGGACACAGAAAACGGAGGAACCAAGGACACAGCGGGAGCAGGGAAAGGAGAGGACAGAGCTGACCGCCGCTGCTCTGAGCAGAGGGACGGAGAGGACAACCTCTGTAAACAGAGACTAAAGGAGCTCGGCCTGCGGTTTTATCCCTTATTCATTCCCTACCACATTTTCACGGATTTGCCAAATTTGGACCAAGTTCTCACACACACACACACACACACACAGTACTGTGAAAAAGTCTTTATCTGGGCAGTGAGTGTTTTTGCTTGTACTAATATTAGAATAAATGCATTAAAATCATTAATACAGTAAAAAGTCATGTCCTGTGTGATCTCCTCATGGAAGCCCAATGTTACACACCTGGTTTTGCTCGACCAGTCCTGCATTAGATTAAATCAGAAGCTACTGATGAACCTTCACAGGTCCTGCAGCATCTGGAGGCAAAGAGGAGAAACCTGGACCCGAACCTGTGATTTACTCTGTACACACAAAACTGAACTGGATCCTGTTTTGTTTATATTTTACTCTTATGGTGTGTTTTTGCACCAGAAAGACACTCACTGCTCCCATGCATACTTTTACACACTGCTGTATATGTGTGTGTATGTTATGTATATATATGTAGTTTGGCCCCATCCTCGGATGAATATATATATATCTATATAGCTCCGGAACAAAATAAGACCAGTGCAAAAATGTTCAGTTTCTATATTTTAAAGGTGCAAGTATTAAACTCAACAGCTTAGTTTTTAAGAACTGCTTACAATATTTCTCATAATTTCCAAATATAAATATTGTTCTGTAGAGCATAATTTTATAGGAAATGACAACAGAATAAGAGAAATGATGCAGTTTTTACAGAACTTGAATAATTCAAAGAAAACAAATCTCTCGTTCGCTCTTAAACAAAATGGCAATAATTACCTTCTAGTAGTGTTTTGCCATCCAACTGGTCTCACTGTGAGAGGAGAGTGTTGATTACAGCAGTGTTTTATACTTTTCCTCATTAAATAAGATG
>JBBPCY010025606.1:0-14506 GCA_037974405.1 Brachyalestes nurse | reverse complement strand
AATGCTTCAGCAAGAACAATGATAGAACTACTTCCATCTATAAGGTGCAGGGTAAGACAAGGTATAGGGGGTGGGGGTGTGGGGGGTAAAAGCTGTAGTGCTGTAGTGCAGTTTTTCACTCGTACAAATCTCTGGGTGCATAAGTACGTCACCCCCAGCAAACAAGCATCTCATAATAAACTTACGCTGGTTTCGGGCTGTTCTGACTCGGATAGCCTGGTTCGCTCCTAAATGCTTTGTGCTGAGGTGATATGTTATATGTTATGTTCTCCGAAAAAAAAATCCTTATTGCATGAATTGCAGTGAACGATACTCATATGAACCGTTCCATCTTTCCATTTTTAAATGTAAACTTTCCACTCCATTTTACAGAGTGCCTGTGGGCAGAACGGGGCGGGGACTCAAAGTCATGTGACGCAATTAATCGGCGCTAATTTTTTAAGGCGTTATTGTTTCTGTATTTAATTGATCTCCTAACGTCCTCTATGTTTGAGTTCATTTGACCCCAGAAATGTAAACCTCCAAAAAATGGTTGAAATTAAAATTGCTGTCTAACTTCGTGAATTTCAGATACTTTATGTTTCTTTGTTGACGACCTAAACAGTGACTTAAATAAAACATACATGGAATAAAACTCTCATGGCAGGAAGTATCAGAGTTATGGTTTAAAATATGTTTCTCATGTCATGTGATCGATCTGTTGGTCTCACACTCCTACAGGTGTGATTATGTTCGGTTGTGGCCCAAAAGGAGAAGGAAGTTTTCTGAAGATTATAAAATTGCATAGTACAGTGTATTCAGTATCCTCAAAAACAATGAAAACAACTGTGTGGAAAATGTTGACATTTTTTATATCTTTTATATTCTGCTAAAACAGCCCCAAAAGACATCAGTGTGTACAAAATATGGAAAGAACATTGAGAACTTATGAGTATGTTTATTTTGTGATCATCTAGTTTGTACCCTTTAAATTTTATATGAAGCAAAAAAGTTATCAGTGATTTATTTAGAGACATTACATTGAATGGGGTCAAACTGACCCCAAACATAATAGGTTAGGCCTACACCAGTTCAGCCCCGCCCATTCCCATTAAAGTTAAGTGGAGTGTTGTTCCTGCAGACAGTTGGAGATGTGGGAAAACAATTAAGTGTTGTGCTGTTCCTGACTGTCGAGAAGTAAACTGAACTGTATCTTCAAAAGGATCCGAACACAATTCCCAAAAGATCCCCTGAACCCTGAGGATTTCAGTACCAAACTTACTCATATGCATACATTTGTCTTAAAGGCACAATAACAGAGTCTGATTATTCTAAGACAGTATGTAAATGTAAAATAACTGCTGTTGGCACACAAAACTGCACAAATATTACAAGTGGAATTCAGGGGAAAGAAATAAAATATAATATAAACACACACAGGCGTTCTGTTCTGCACACTCCAACATTTTCTTGTCGTTTTCCAACCCCTCTGCTACTCCAGCCTCCACAGAGTGGCGGATTAAAGGGACTCAGCTGGAGGCTAACGCTCTGATATGCAGCGGATGAAGTGGACGAGGTGGAGGTGGACGAGAATAGAAGAGTCGATGGAGGATGAAGAACAAGACTAGTGCGGAACACAACCTCTCACTGAGCTGCAGTCAGACATAAATAAACTGCGAAGGAGACGCTAAAAGCATTTCCCAGTTTATTCATGATGGGTGGAGAAGTCAGCATACAGTACATGCAAATAACATTAATGTTAATTCCCTGGCTAACAGTTACCAAGCAAACTCTTCACCGAGGGAAAGAGTGGAAGAGCACTTCTCTGAAGCTTTTATTGGGGATATTGTGGCTTTATCGTCACCTGGAATAGTAAGGAATTGTGTTGTTTCAACTTAACTTCAACTACAACACAGAGATGTTCACAAGTCATTTTTACCAAGTCCAAGCCAAGTCTCAAGTCTTTGTGCTCGAGTCCAAGTCAAGTCTCAAGTCTTTGAGTAGCAATGTTTACAATCGGCGACTCTAAATGTGGAATTTTTGAGCTTTAAATGTCTGGACGAATCGGCGGTGGCAGGGGCGGGGCTTGGGGCTGGACTTTTTTTGAGGGCGGGGCTTGGAGACGGGCACCAATGAGGCAGCTCCTTGCCACAACAATAACACAGGACTGTTGATAGGAGCTAGAAGAGAACGGTAAATGGAGTGGCATGTTCAGGTTTTAGATTTGAGATGTGCAAAATAAAATGTTTAAGGCCCTAAAATAAAACAGGAGTATGAGTTATACATCACTACATCATCTGTGCTGGGGGTGTTGGGCTGGTGGTGTGTGGAACGGATCCCCATCTACGCTACGCCCATGCCTTGGACTAAAGTAATGGGACACCGCGGCGAGGTGAGCGGTTTTCGGGGGTTATGGCAAACGTCGGAAGGAGTGCGAGATATGAATAAATAATTCCATGAAATGAACATTATTTACAAGTTATGACTCACGAGTCACAACACCCAAGTCCGAGTCTCAAGTCTCAAGTCTTTGAGGGCAAGTCAAGTCATAAGTCTTTGTTTGTGCAACTTAAGTGCGACTCGAGTCCGAGTCTCAGACTCAAGTCCCCATCTCTGCTACAACATACTTCTAAAAGAATAAAAATGGCAAAGATGGCAAAAACTGGAAAAGCTGCAGTCACTGTTGTGCTGGTGGATGATTATGGATGTGCGGAGAAAATCATGTTTAGAGATTAACAGAACGGCCGTCTTTTTTCTTGAAGGCATTTATTCAGTGAGTAGAACTTCATGGTTTTTACAGGAGCTCTGGCCTTGAGCGTCCCATCTCTGTCCTTCATCCGCCCTTGTTGCGAGAGGAGTGCTCTAACCCTGCACGCCTGGGCTGTGAGGAACATCATATTTCAAACCACTGAATATTACATTCACAATTGGAATAAATGACGGGAGCAGCCTTGCCAAAAACGGAGGGGAATGATATGGGGCGACGGTGCGGATTCGTGCGGTGGATCCGCAGCTGATAGATGAGAGCGGGCGCTAAAGTTAATGCTCCTCGCGCCGCTGTATATCACACACGCAGCCGAAAACCTTAATGCAATGCCAAGCAATTTCATCTGGCGCCTATGGGATAACAGATGAGTTCGGATAAAGCAAAGTCACACATTAGATGGCCTTAGTTAGTCATTTCTCACTCAGTTTGACCGGCCTTTTCTCTTCTTTGGCGTGCAGACGTGACCCTCCGCCGTAAATTAAACCCCCTAAACTGGCGAGATAAGCACTTTTACACAGTGCCCACGATCAGAACATTGTCCATATGTCCATTAAAGCAGAGATCCTACAACACTGACTACATAACACTTCTGCATTGGATAGCTCTTATCCTGTGTTTAACTTATTTAACATTTATTTGTTCTATAAAGGCCCACTGAGAGCAGCACCATAGTGTCTATTCTATTACAAAGGAAAAATTATATTCAAAAAGCAAATGCATATCTGCTTAGCAATTTATCATACATTTCTCTCCCAGATTTATCTCTTGGCACAGAAAAGCCATTAGCAGATAATGCGGCGTATTATTCCATCAGGATAAAACAACTTAATGGATGAGTCCCCCAATAATGCTCTAATTTTCCAATATAACAACAGCTAGAGAGCTACAATCAATACCCAGCAAATTTTGGACACATTCCCGTCGCATTAGTAGGCCTCCACTGATTCAGTAATTAGCCACATAACTGTCAGGCGTGTGAATAAATGTATTGTTTTGATGAGGAGAGCAGAGGGTCTTAGCAGTGCTGCTTTAGGAAAGTAGAGGAGATGTAATGAAACGTCCTACATTTGATGGATGACATGGTGGGTACCAAAACTGGGGACGAGGAGTGGGAATGTTTAATCGGACAAGTTAATTCAAAAACCTGACCCTAGAGACAGTTCTCTGTGCTTTCTGGGTGGTCTTTTATATATGACCTGAAATGCGGTGTATCACCTCAAATGTGACTGTATATGCAGAATCTTCACCGGTGTGCCCCAAGGCTCAGTGCTGGCTGCTCTTCTTTTTCCTTCTTAAATCTTCTAATGGCTTTTCCTACCACTTCCGTACTGATGACACTCAAGTTTCCACTCGCATCGCGGCACGTCTAGCTGATATCTCTTGGTGGATGATGATCGCTATTCTAGCTCCCTGTGGAGCTAAGAGTTACATACAAGCCTCTGGCTCTCACATTTCTGGCTTCAGAGATCACTACACACCAGCTTATATCTTCTGCCTCTGAGCCCTTGATGTGTCCATCTTTAAAACAATACATGCACATAAGTCTAAGTCTCACTTCAGACAAACGCTTTTGATTAAATCTTATGCTAGTTGTTAGCAATAACAGAGTGCATAAAGCATAATAGTTACCCTTTATAACGGAGACAGGGAAACACAGCTTAGACAATCTCTGAGAAAAGCACAGAGCAACAGAACATGCTCCAGTGCAGCCACACATGAAAGTGACCATTTTGTCATATGTGAACACACCACAGCAGTGTGAACAGCACGGAATTCTTCCTCTGCATTTAACCCATTCACCAAGTGAAGCAACGGGCAGTCAGGAACACTGTGCCCGGGGAGCAGTGTGTGAGGAGCAGTGTGTGGGGATGGTACCTTACTCAAGGGTACCTCAGAGGTGCTTAGCAGTCTAGAAAATCGAACCCACGACTTCCTGATTGCACAGTGAATATCCTAACCAGCTGCCCCTAGTAGTCAGGTTTCAGGGGCTAGAGGGTATAAAGCCTCCCAGCAGAGGGCTCTAAAGTTCTCTGGAGTGATGAAGCTCCATCTAACATGTTTGTAATGAGCTAGAGCAGCATTTGGTATACAGGACTGATCATCCAACATCAGTACTTCATCTCACTAATGCTCTTGTGGCTAGATGCTACCTAACCATCAGCAATTTTACAACATCTAGCCTTCCCAGAAAAGACGCTGTTACTGCAGTAAGGAGGGAGGGGGAATTCCCCCCCCCTATTGTTAGCCCTGATTTCATGAGGAATGCTGTAAGTCTACACTACACTAGACCTTCATATAATTGTCCACACTGACCTGTCCTCTGGGTGTGTGTTTAGTGTCTGATGGTGTGATTAGTGTGATGAAACACCACAGAGCTCTAATGAGTGCTTTAGTGTCCCTCTGCTGCTGTTTGTCTAACATTCAGTCTGGAGCGCTCAATGAAAAAACAGCACTGGAACACTTTTCTCCTCAAGGCTCCAGTGTAATTAAACTCAGAGAGAATGTGCAGAGGGTTTGGAGCCAAAAGAAATCTCTCACACGCAGACACACACACCACGGACGGTAAATGTTTATTCCCTTCGCCTTTAAGATATAGAACATTACCCAGCCAGACTGCTGGCAAAGAAGGAGCCAAAAAAGCATCTGGCACATATCCAATCCATCAGTGGGTAAAAAACACAGCGAGAATTTCATGCATTAAAAATGTGGTACAAACTGAACCAAACCGTGCTCCTCTTCTGAAACACGTCGATATTAATAACAATGAGCTGCTCCCTCTCCATCATGACTGTTCTCTCATATACCCTATGCAGTCCGCATCCAGTATCACCCACCCCTTATCCCCCACCCCATGTTGCCTATACCCCACATCCCATTTCTTTTCATCCCTTATCCCCCAGCCCACATCAGGCATCCCTAATCTCCCACCCCACATTTCTTATCCCCATCCCACAGGTCCTATACCCCCTCGCATCCCCTATCCCTCACCCTACATCTTCCATACCCTATCCCGCATCCTCTATCCCCTACCCAACATTCCATATCCCATCACTCCACATTCAATTTCCATCATCCCCTACCCCATCTTATGTCCCGTATTTGCAATCCACCACCCCACATCCTGCATCCCTTCCCCCCACCCCATGTCCCGTATTTCCTATCCACCATCGTACATCCTGCATCCTCTATCCCCCACCCTATGTCCCTTATTCAGTATCCACCATCCCATATCCTGCATCCCTTATCCCCCATCCCGTTTCCCATATTCCCTATCCACTATCCCACATCCTGCATCCCCTATCCCCCACCCTATACCTTGCATAGCCTATCACGCATCCTCAGTCCCCTACCCAACATCCCATATCCCATCACTCCACATTCAACTTCCACCATCCCCTATCCCCCATCCCGTACCTCCCACAAATTACCGTCCAGCCTGCATCCTGCATCCCCTATCCATCACCCAATATCCCGTAACCCCCTATCCACTACCCCACATTTCCAGCATCCCAGCCCCATTCCAATTCCCACAGCCCCCACCCTCATAACCCGTGACACTCTACAGGCCAAAAGCAGCACAAACTTTGTTCTGTACTGTTTCTGACGGCGGAACAGACCCTTTAGGCTTTGTGCCAGCGTGAGTCGTTTAGTTGTACTGGCGGATTAACGAAGTGCAGAGTGGACAGAAACATCAAACACACCCAGAGCAGCAGCAGCAGGGCTCACACATTCCCATGATTCATCACTCTCGCTGAGGAATATCCCATGATTCATCTAAAGTGGGCCACTCGCCCGCTGTCGTTTCCCTGTAATTGGCTTATGGTCACCACGGGGATTAGTGCGATTAAATTAGTCTCTGTGACTGGAAGTTCAGGATGTCCATCCCAGAGCGGCCCCTGTAACATCAGAGTTTCTGTAAGAAACACCACGGCTCTGAGACTTACACCCTTTCTGGGATGCTTTCAGACCTAAACCTGAAATCTGGCCTCCATCTGTGTGAATCTTGGGCTTCGTTCACATTGCATCGATGAAGTGGCACAAATCCAATTTTGGGATCCAGAGCTGGATGTCTTTGGAGCTGTGTGGGCCCAAATTTTGAAGCAGAAAAAACCTAATCAGGCAGGAAAGGCATTTTAACTCCTGAGTAACAGCTTATGAAATAACACATCTGTTTACTAGTGCTTTGCCAGAATTAGAAATGCAAAAATAATTTACATTAATAAATAAGTGGGGGGATTCACTGAGTTCGTTTATTTTTTTTTACTTGCCAAGCAGCAGAGAAAGACGCTCTGAGAATATAAACCATGCCAAAACCCAAAACCTGCCCTGCAACTTACTAAAAACAGGGGCTCATATCATGCATTTTTTGTGTTTAATTTTCTCCCCTGAGCTCCATTTGTAACATTTGTGGGTTTATGCTCAAAAATAAATCCAAATTAATTCTACATGTTTTCCAATCTAGTCCAGTTAAATTGGCTGTTTCTGTGTCTTTAAGATGGATATATGTAAACGACCTCTGTTCTGATTGGCTGCTCTGTATTGTGCTTTATTCAAAATAGCTGAAACACTCCTTATAACTTTGGTGTGAATGGGCAGGGCTAGACAGCAATGGGCTGAATAAGTGGATGTATGAAAATGTGCTGTTTTTCTGAAAACATTTAGTCATTTTTTATTTAAAAAAAGTCTTATTTAAAAATCTGTAGTTTTCTTTGATATGAGCCTTTTAATCTATTTGTGTTGGACAGATTATTTTTGATAACAGATGTTTTATATTGATTGTAGCCCCTCGCCCACCATCCTTCTGCCTCTTGTCTCATTTTCAGTGTGTGTTTCCTCAGTACTGCTCATCAATACTTTTCATTTTATTTGGGCTCGTTTTCTGTCTGTCCCGTTGGTCTTGATGATCACTTTCATTCATGAACCTGAAGTTTATGCTCGACTCAAAGAGAAAAGGGCGTATTTAAATGTTTTTCATTGTTAAAGCTTTTTTGAGTTTTGAGGCTTTAAAATCAGTTTGAGAGTTTATTCACAGAGCCCATTACCATTATCATTATCATTCAATGTGCTTTACAGGAATAGAAATATTACATCAGGAAGCATAAAAATTGTAGGAAATAAAAAAATAAAGGAATGAAAGAATGCAGAAAAAAATCAATAAAAGAAGATCAAAAGTGGGATGGAAAGATAGAGAGGAGTGTGTGTATTTCAGTGTTCAATACTTAGCTTTTCAGTTTCTGTTAATGGTTTTTTGTTCACTTTTGACCAGATTCTGGAGGTACTTTTACTCACGACTCCCCCATCAGAACAATTTAGGTGTGGGCAACAACCATGAAACTGTGTGGGTCAATAACTAAGGGAAGGGTTGGAAGCCAGACCAACTAGAGCCACCACTGCACCAGAGTCTAAAACACTGAGCCACAAACATCAGCACTCCACACACTAACTTAAAAACGAATAAAACTTGGTAAATAAACTTAAATGTCACTTGAGTTTGGGTTTTAGAAAGATTTTTCGCACCACCCCCCCGCCACACACACAGCAGAATGGCAATCTTAACTACACACTACTTTTACAGCTCTAAATATAACTGTAAATTAGTGTAAATAACTGTCCAGCCGCTGCAGTCGGGTGAAAACAGCCGTCAGCTCTGGGAAGCTCATTAGAGCTAAAACTCCAATAAAAACTCAAATAAAAACCCTTAACATCCTCTGGCCTGAGAAATTCTCTGTAAAACGTTGCTGTAGACCTAATGATGGAGATCCACAGTAATATCAATCTCTACAGGACTGCTGTAAAAAGTCAATTACTGTAGTTTACCAGAGGAAACTACATAAGGATTCTAGAATACTGTAAGAGTCCCACAGGAATATTATAAAGAGATTTATTTTTACAGAAAAACAGACAATTACTGTAGTTTACTACAGGAAATTATGTAGGGATTGTAGAATACTATAAGTGTCCAGCAGTAATGTTATACAGGGGGTCCTCGGGGTACGAAAGTCTCGACATACGATGGAAATTCTGGACGGCCGCTGGGACAAAGGGCAGCAGCCAATCAGCAGCAAGAAGAAATATATAGCGTTCTTGGATTGGATACTTTCAAACCCCCTGCCTCTGAGTACAGCGGTATTTCACCATCCCAAGACATGCTTTTCTTGTTTTTCCCTCCACAGTACCATAAATTTAGAGTTATTCTTTATATGTAAATGTAGCTGAATGTACATTAATTTTATGTTACTAAACATCGTTAAAGCAGGGGGTTACTGTGTACGCAGAATATGAGGAATATGCAGTAATGCGGAGTATGAGGGAGGGAGTTGGCGTCCCCCGGTGTGCTTACCTGGACTGTTAAAAGCGCAAGTGTTTTACACTCATTTTTTGTCGTTTTTTCTGTTACTACAGTACTGTGGACAAGTGCAGTATATTTCAACTAACATTTGGGTTACATCACTGTCGTAGGAACCAATCTGTGTCGTAATTCGAGGACCCCTGTACAGAGAAAATATCGTACAGAAAACAATCAGTTACTGTAGTTTACTATAGGAAACTACAGAAGGATTATAGAAAACTATAAGTGCTGTAGGAGACTACACAAGGGTAACTACATAGAATATTATAAGTGCCCTGCAGGAATATTGTACAGAAAAAAATATTGTATTGAATAAACAGACAATTGCTGTAGTTTACTACAAGACAGATAACTGGGACTATTTTCAGAATTTTATCTACAGGTATTTTACTGTAACATTCAGTAAAACCACCAACAGTTTCCAAGAGATCTCAAAGGGCCAATTATTTAGCATCTCCAATTCACTTGATGTGCATGTCTTAGCAAAAAGGACTCTTGGCCGAGAATCAAACACAGGACCTTTTTGTTGTGCGACGACAATGCTAACCACAGTGTCACCGAGCCAAATCAACCTTTTTAAAGATGTTGCGAAGGGATGGACTCTGGGAGAGGGAGGAGAAAATGTTCCCTTGGAAAAAAAAAAATGAACTTCATGCATTTCTGCATTTCTTTAACGTCAACAGTGTATAAATAATATCAGGCTTTAATGTATAATGTGGACTCACACCATAATGTACTAAATTCAGCAGCACATCCTATTATTAAGTTCTGACTTGTACAAACAGGTTTTCACATCCTACCAAATTACCACCTCGAACAAGCATTTTTTTTGCTGCCCTAACATCATGTCGTCCACTGCTTAATAATTACCAAGCTCAAACAAATCAGGCAGCAGTAAAGCATGACAAGTTCATCTCATTCTACCTCCACTTGCATGATTTGATTTGAAAAGGTATCAGTCTTCTTCTACCTTTTCATTTTGTGCTTCTGTGCATCCTAATTATCATGTAGAACAAAAAGAAAAACTGCAGCTTGAAAGGGACACCTCTGTGAAAAGAGAGTGCAGTGGTGCATAGAAACAAAGTTATTGACACTTTAAATCGGAAACTCAATAAAGCCAAATGCCACTGGCTAACATTAAAAATTCTTGGCTAGCTGGCTCACATTCTTCATTCATTCATATTCATATTCATTCATTTTCCCAGGCGTTTATCCTAACCAGGGTTGCGGGGTATTGGACCCAATCCCAGGACTCACAGGGCAAGGATGTTGAGTTGAGATGGAGATGAGTTGAGATGGAGATGTTGCCAGTCCAGTGCTGGGCAGCGGCTCACATTAAAGATATTTTATTTTAGGCCATATCTTCCACGAACAATGTTAGAAAGACAATATTGCGACAGTAAATTCCACATAATAACTGTCTGCGCAGGTTAGTGCAGTATCGTTTCAGACTTCAGATCTGTTGACAGCTTCATAAGCCCTTTTCTCACCCCCGTAACGTTAATTACTTCAGCAGACTTTCAATTTGTTCTTTCGTCTCTGACTCTGATAGATGGGTTGAGGCTGGCTGGAAACTTGTTCAATCAATCTAACTTGACCCACAGCACTCACTGCACACCACAGGAAGGTGAAACTAGATGCTGTGGGTTAACCTTCAGCACCTGAACAACATGCAGGTGTGTTGAAAGTGCAATGCTGCTAAAACATTGTTTTATACATCAGTACTTTTTTACATCTTGGTCCTGTGTCTCCGGGTTGACAGTGGAAACACCACAGAAAGCTTGATTTCGTGATCGTATGTTGTGTAAAATCAGAGATCTTAAACTTTTAGTAAACATAAATGTTACGATGTACAGAACTTTATAAAGCCAGTTTGTAAATATGGTGTTTAAAAGTCAAAATAACTAAACACAAATATTTATTTCTGCGAGAGTGGGTGGTAGGGATGTGTGAAAGCATTAGTGGAGGGAGCAGACAGATAGAAACTAAATAAATGGAATACACTTAACTGTGACAGTAAATAGTTTTTTTTTAAATGTTTTTTCTTATTATTATATTATTATTATGTGGGAAAGCAGAAGATGTTTGGTATTTATGTTTGTTGGATTTTTACAGTACAAAAAGACTTTTATGGAGAGCATCAGCTGTGTCCAAATAGTTAAGTGATAAAAGTAATAATTAGATCATATTGACTTATACACTTACACATTGTTTCATACTTTAAATATTAAAAAAAGAACAAGGGAAGGGAAGGAATGGAAAAAATACCCTCAGGGTTCTAAGGGTTAAAAATATTTACAAAATTCTAGTGGGTGTTCCACTAATGAGTTACAGTGCATTTCACTGATGTGAATCTACAGCTGGGGCTAGAGGTAAATCAGCCCAATCTTAACCAAATCACATTTTTCTCACAACCTGTTTTTGATTTTCTTCTTTGTAGGCCCAAAATAATCTGCTTCTCAGTAGTTAATAATAAAGCTGTATGGATGCCAAAAACAGAACCTCATTTGGATGCATTTTGTGCTTTGAAACAGCAGGGGCTTAGCTCTACTAGCCCATTTATACCTGCCATCCCTGGATGGGACGCTACTGAATGTCTTCTTACTGTGGATTTGAACCCCCCTCCTTCCTCTCCAGTGTGTTTTTCCCTCAGAACTCAGATTGTGAGGAGCAGATCGGTGTGAAGTCCCTGCAGGGTGGATGTCTCTTCACAGTGGAACACCTCCGCACGCCTGTGACCTTCATGTGCAGCAGATTAGCCGTGCAGGCTGCTGCTAATACTCATGCACTAGGACCCGGGGGGAAGAGGACCAGGCCGGAGATCCCATTTACTAATGTAGATTTGACATTTATTCCAAACCCGCTGGGCAGCCCACACAAACACACACACACACACACACAACACTGCTGCTACATCACATTGTTTAAAGAGGGAGAGAGAGAAAGAGAGTGAGAGAGAGTGGCTGAGTGATTGTGACAGTGTGGTCGGCAGCACAGACAGCAGCTGGCAGGGCAAACGGCCCAAACACATAATGAGTACAAATATGTAAGGCAATTAGAGCGCAATTACGCACAATCCCCGGCCATATGGAAACAAAGTGAACAATATTTGTGGTATTATTTAAAGCCTGTGGGTAAAAAAGACTCAGACACCATTATTTCCTCTCCTTACTGGATGAGTCAACAGCTGCCAGGGGAAAAATAACCTGGCTGGGATGGACAATAAGAGCCGAATGTTGACAGGGCGGGTGGGGGGTGGGGGGCAGTGTAACAGAGGAAGAAGCAATAAAATATTCCACACACAGTTTTGCCTGTTTGTGAAAAATAAACTCTTTGCTCGTTCTGCTTAGGGCTGAAGGTCGAGCTCCTCCTTCTGCACTCCTTCACCTCTTGCCTCTTAAAGGGCCTGTATCAGGGAAAACTGAATTTTCCTCACTGTCTGTTGAAACGAATCAGAATCAGAATTAGAAAACTTTATTGATCCCTTTGGAAATTGCATATGCTATGACTTCACAAGAACTATATAAAACATAAAGTCAAAATTAAAATCTCCAGAAGGTACTCTGAAAAGAAAATCAAGTGATCAGTAAGTGAGGTGGATATAAATGATATAGATAAATAAATAATTTCCTGCTGAAGCAGTTTACCTGTGACACACATAGCGGTGCTCTACACCATTATTGCACTTAAAAAATCGTGCTCTTAATCGCGCTGTTATTGCACTTAAAAGTGACATAAGTAATGATATTACTCACACCAAAGACTATTGCATAAGCAGTGAATGTAAGTCCTGGAAGGCAATGCTAAATCCCCAGGCCATATATGGTCTTGAACCCACTATGATGTCAGAAAATAAACAACAATTTGCATATATCCATCTTGTCAGTTTACAGACGTTTTTTAGCCCCGTCCATTCAACCAATAGTAGTTTATAATATAAAAATATTGCATACTTTTAAAGGAAATTACAAAACATCAAAATAAGAGAAATGATGCAGCGTTTACAGAACTTGAATAATTAAAAAAACCCAAATCTCTTGTTCACTCAAACAAAATGGGAATAATTACCTTTGATGAACTTCTACTTGCAAGAGGAGAGTGTTGATTACAGTAGTATTTTTCATACTTTTCCTCATTAAATAAGATGTGATTCAGGTGATCACTAATCAGTCCCTCATGAAGCAGAATCAGGTGCTTGTGTAGGAATTTAACAGACACTAGCGTGGAATGGTTGTCAGACGCTTAGAGAGACTGATTAAAAATAAATCGCAGTGGTCTCTTACTTTTTTCCACAGCTGTATATCAGTCTTAAAGGCACATTGTGTGTTCTAGGTGATAAAGAAAGGCTAGGAAAAATGGTCATGTATAAATGAATCATGAACCTTTTTGGTAAATAATCCCACATGTTTACTATTAAAGTAAACAAAAAATCAAGAGGAATATATAGCATTTGGGTCCTTTAGGAGCAGCAGAGATGTACAGCACACAGGCTGAGAATGAGTAAAAAAGAGCCTAATTGTCAGATGAGGACAAGTACGACGTTTCACTGGAAACATTCGGTGCAGAACACTGAACAGTGACTCTTGTGGATTGAACTTCTGAAGAGCGGAAATGTCAGAGCTTGTCTCACACACACACTTCATTTCCTGTTATAGAGCGAGAAAGAGATGTTTCCACATGACTTCAGCAAGAGGTCAAAGAAAGAACAGGAGTAAAACACTCCCTCTCCCCATCACTCACATAACTGTCTTTTCTCTCTCTGGGTGAGTAGGGTGGTTCTCCCTCTCCCCATCACTCAGTATAACTGTCCTCTCTCTCTCTCTGGGTGTGTAGGGTGGTCCTCCCTCTCCCCATCACTCAGTATAACTGTCCTCTCTCTCTCTCTGGGTGGGTAGGGTTCCTGATGGACTGTCAGCTGCATAATAGTATAAATATAAACCCTAAGTGTAAAGGTGATGGCTTATCTACTGTAATCCTGAATCTCCATTAACCCTCAGTGTTCTTCAGTTAGAAGTGTTAGAAGCTTCATTGCTGAACCTTCAGATTGCACCGGAGTGATGCTGCGCTTTAATGGGATGTGTCCTACGTCAACAACTTGATGTAAAGGTTCTGCACCAGTTACAGGGCTTTCTGGATCTTTACCTCAGAGTAAGAGTGTTCTCACATATAGTCCTCTTTAAAGGAACTGAACTCAGTCCTCAGTCCTGTGCAAACTGGCTGAGGTTTTTCTGTAACTGTTCCCAAAGCAGCAGAAGTTCCTCTAAAAGCTGGCAGAAAGAGAACTCTGTTCTTTTTTTGTTCACAGTGTGAGTTCATTTGAAAGGGGACTCGGTCCTCTTTCTGCTCCACTTCAGCTCAGATGGGGTCTCAGTTCTTTTTCTGTTCACACTTTAAGTTCCTTATCCAACCTG